>JAFIRS010002163.1:0-246361 GCA_018342105.1 Gonioctena quinquepunctata
AAACCAGTCTATAAAAGACTGGAAAGTTACAGGAAAAAACAAAGAAAAAAAAGAACCAATTTTTTTGGGGAGTTAAATTTATAAGTTAATTTTAATAATTTAAAAAATTTAAAATGAAAAAATTTTAAAACCAAACAAAACGAACCTCCCCAAAAAACGTGATGTTCAAATTCAGTTTTTTAAACAGGTGTTTTTGATAAGGTATTCTATGCCCCAAAGGGTAAAAAATTAATGGGAAAATTTCCAAAAGAAATAAAAAATTTCCTTAAAATTTTCCAGAGAACAAAATATATTTAAAAGAAAAACCCCAAAAATTGAAAAAATCACTATTTTAAAGAAAATTTGGGGAAGGGGTTTGCCAGGCAAAAAATACATTTTAAACAAGTCCAAAGGAAAATAAAAAGGAAAAACCAAAATACCCTAGAACCCCAAAAAAATAGGGGTTTAACAATAAAGTCGAAAAAAAGATACCTTCAGCCAAGAAAAAAAGAGAGAAAACTCTTAAAAGTGAGAAAAATTTTTTAAAAAAAGATAAAGGAAATAATTTTTTAAAAAATTTTGAAAAAAGAAGAGGGAGACCAAGTCTTCAGGGGGGTCGGACTCTAGATAAAGATAATTTTTAAAAATTTTTTAAATTTAAAAAAAATTTTTTTAAAGATAACTGAAGGGGGGGCCCCCTTCCCTTTTCGGGGGGGACAACTTCTTAGATAAAATAATTTTTTAGGGGAATTTTTTCAAATCGATAAACAGGTAATTTCAAAAATTGAATGAATCCCCCTTTTTGGCGACAAGGTAGTAACAAAGGGGTTGACTCTAAAGCAAAAATAAAAAAAGTCCAAATTGGGGAATTAAAAAAGGAGTAATAGATATAAAAATTTTTAAACGGAAATCAATTTTGCTTGGGATATATTGAATGAACAGTGTTCTGGATTTTTAGCGGGGAAACCCCTTTTGGGAATTTTTCTCAAAAAAAGAAAATTCCCCCATAAAAAAAATTTGAAATAAAAAAAAATTGCTTACCAAAGCGCCCCAAATAGCCCGTCCCAGAACAATCAAAAGCCCTTCCCTTCAATTGGAACCTTAACAACCATGTTTTAGGTAAAAAGCCTATCCTTCAAATTCCAAATTTTAATGGACCTAAAAATAAAACGTAGAACGTTTTCCCAATAAAAAAGTTCCCCAATATTGGAACAGATGTTCTTGCCAAATGTAATATGAAATTTGTCAAATCCAAAAAACATATTTAACCTTAAAAAAATTCCGGGGTAACCCCAAAATTCTAATATTACAAGCCAAGGGGGAAAAAAAGAAAAGCAATCACACAACAAATTAAAAAAAAAAAAAAAAAAAAAAAAAAAATGGTCTCAGCGGTTCTAAGGAATTTTTTTCGGGAGAAGATGGCTTGGGGGGTTCAATAGTTTTTTTTGCCCCCGGGTAATTTTTTTATTTCCCCGGACCAGTGGATATTGATGTTGTAAGACCTCCCAGGCTACTGTCCCCGTTCCGTAGATGGTTCCGGGTTTATCATGCAAGAAGAATAGGAATTAAAATATTACAAAAAGGGGGGGAACGAGGATACCCTTTTTGAACCTCAAGTTTTATGTTTCAAATTTTAATCAAGAGTCAAAAGATAGATGCAAATAATAGCATACAAAAAAACTCCCCCTTAAAACGGAAAGCCAAAAAGAAAAAAGATAAAAAAAGGCAATTCAATCTGCTATTCTGGAGTTAAATTTAAAGTTAATTTTAATAATTAAAATATTAAAATGAACAAAATTTAAAACCAAACGAAACAACCCTTTTACCCAAAACGTTAGGGTTTCAAATTCAAAAATTTGAAACAAGAAAAGTTTTTGATAAAGTGACTTATATACCAGAAGGGTAGAAAAATTTTAAAGAGGAAAGGTTTTCCCAAAAAAGAAATATAAAAATTCTTTTAAAATTTTAAATTAGAGAAAAATATATTTTAAAAACAAAATACTATAAAATTGCCAGAGAAAAACCCCCTATTTTAAAACAAAATATTTAAAGGTTAAAGTACAAAAATATACTATTTTAAAGCAAATGCCAAAGGAAAAATATAGCGTTATCCAAAATACCTCAGTAAGCTGAAAAAAATATAGGGTTTTGAACCAAGATAAAAAATCAGAGTAAAAGTTTTTTACCAAGATAAGAAAAAGAGACAACACGTCTTTCAGTGAGCACGACTTCTTAGATGTATAAAAGGAAAAATTCCTTTTTTTGAAGAATTTCCCGAGATAAACCGGGAAAAGGGAGACCTTTTAGTGGGCAAAACTCTTTGAAAAGATAATGTTAAATAATTCTTTTTTAAATTTAAGAATTTTAAAGATAACTGAGAGGGAGACCTCACGTTCTTTCGGGGGGCAAAACTCTTAGATAAAAGAATTTGAAATAGGGCGGCAATTCCCTTTTCAAAAACGAAAGGGAATTTTTCAAAAATTAGAATGAATTCCTGCTCTTAGTGACAAGGTAGTAACTGAAGGAATTGACTCTGCAAAAGATCAAAAATCAAAAAGCCACACTGGGAATTTAAAAAGGAGAATAGATATAAGAAATATTAAACGGAAATCAACTTACGCCAGGGATATATTGAATCGAATCGAGTGTTCTGAGACCGTTAGGCCAGAGGTACAACTCTTTTCTGTAAGCAATTCTTTCTCAAGAGAAAAGAAAATTACTCTCATAAAAAATATAGTTTTCAAATAAAAATTTTTTAAACCCGAGAGCCGTCCTATTAGGTCACCCAAATGTGTCCCAGAACAATCAAATGCCCTTTGCTTCAATTGGAATCCGGAAAAACTGGTGGTCGTGGAGGTAGGTAAGCCTTAGTCCCTGAGATTACCTCAATTACTGGAAAATCAAAAGGCAAAAGCGTAGAACTGATTTCCAATGAAAAAAAATCAGTTCCCAATATTCCGAACAGATGTTACGTTAGCCCAATTTGTAAATTTCATGAATGATTTGTCAAAATGGCCGAAATATCTATATTTAACCTTCAAAATTACCGCGGTATATCCAAGAATTCTAATATTAGCTTCCCAAAGGAAAAGAAGAAAATGCTAATCAGCTACAAATTAATTTAAAGAAAAAAGAATAATATTACTCAGTTAAAACCCCGCAGTGAAACTATTCAACTTATGGGTCTACGTACCAAAATCAATTTATCAAACCATCGGCCCCAATCTGACGTTCAAATCAAGAAAGAGATCAATTATTTTCCCGGTTCTGAAAAAAACACCAATTCTACCTGGGTTTTTTTACAAACCGTTTTGGTTTTACCCATTGAAAACACTTGAAACACAGCTTGACGACATGAATACAACTGTCACGATAACAAAACTCGTCCAACTTGAAAAGAATACGAACTCACTGATGATGGCGGCTGTCCCATAGTTCACGATCGCCGTGACTAATGACCCGTTCCACCGTAAGAAAACCCGGGAATATTATGAGAAATTGATTATATAAGGAAGTAACGAAAAATTCGTTACACACCACCACAACCTGGTGTAAAAATTTGAAACCTAAAAAGTTTACAAATTTTTACCCCTTTGCAACGGGAGGCCAGATATTGAAAAGTAAGCTGAAAGTACTAAAAAAAAAAAATTCGGAAACACTATAAATCTCTCAGACACAAAAAAAAATAGGCATGCTATCAAATGAGTTTAAACCCAACCCTAATCCTTCAACAGCCCTGTATACCAAAAGGGAAAGGTTGAAAAGTATAAAAACCAAAAAAAAATATTTGTAAATCATGGGATTGCATAGTTAAAGTTTCAACCTTAACTCCTGGCAAACTAAATGGGAAGGAAAAGATACTTTAAAAAATTTTAATGAGTAAATAGTAGCATTTACTAAGCTAAATTTTGCCCTCTGTTTACACCAAAAGACTAAATGAAAAAAAGGGGTAAAATGATTTCGAAAATTAAACATCCAAGCCCAAAAAAACCCTTTAACCCGGAGCCCCCCAAACAATCCAGCCAAAGTGTCCCGTGCTGCAGGAGCGATGCGCAGCCGTTGAGGAACACTCATAACCACTCGTTCCCCAGATTACTTGAAACAACCACCGATCCCACCTGAATCGGGGACAAGAAAGGCCCCATTCAGCACAAACCTGGTGAAACAAAAAAACCCAATATGAAACTTTAACCACTATTTTCCCCAGCTGTCCCCCTAAACTGAAGAACTACAGGTCACCAAACTAAAATGAATATGGTTCACGATACAAAATACCCCAAAAGGGGTTTTGGGATGTTTTTGTTTGCCACTGCGAGCAATTCTTCACCCCAAGCGGGAAAAAGGTCGAGCTGAGGTCGGCACAGAAGGGGGATCCAGCCGTCACCTTTAAGACCCAAAGTCATGATCACCCATAGACCACGACTAACCAAATACAACCCCCAATACCTTCCCTTCGGAAAGATCCCAAAAAAAACCAACAGCCAGCCCGAACTATGCCCCGCCCCCAACAAAAGCGAGTCCCTTCAAAATTGAGGTTTGCGCCAATTTAACTATAAATTTGCCCAGGAAAACAGAAGAGTAAGATAAAGAAATAAGATAAACAGAAAAAAAGATAAGATAAACAAGGTAAGATAAGATAAAAAAGATAAGATAGATAAGATCATATGAGAGATTCCCAAAATCAACCAACGAATAAAAACACCCTAACTCGATATTACAGTAACCACGATATGTTGAAAATTTGGGAAAAATCAAAATTATTACCTGAAAAGAAGTTAATCAAGAAATTTGATGTTCCACTCGAAAATTATTAAACAATCTGAAACGAAGTGAAACACATCACTTCCAGTTTAAAGATATAAATGTTTTTAAAACGGTAAGATACGAACCAATATTATTAGACAATCTTCAACGAAATGAAATACATCATCTCCAGTCAAAGATCCAACCGTCTAATACGGCGATGATGAAACGATATTATTAGACAATCTCCAACGAAAAAGAAATAAAATCATCTCCAGTCAAGATCCAATTGTCTAATGCGGCAATGATACGATAAGACATTTTTAGATTTTTCTCAAACGAAATGAAATACATCATTTCCAGTTTAAGATCTGATTTTCTAATAAAGCCACGGGAAGATAAGAAACGAAAAGGAAATGACAAGTGAAATACATTGATGCAGTCTGTAACCAGATTTCCATGAAGACAAACCAATTTTTTATAGATTCAAAATTAAAAACTACAAAGAAACAGCAAAAATGATTCAAAAAACAATCTCTCACATAAGGTGTTGACAAGGTTCCTTTGGAAGTACAGAGTTTCCATCAGGGAAATTTCCAAAAGATAAACACTTCCCCCAAAATACAACCTTAGTCGACCCTTTTGCTACGTTCTTCAACAAAACACCGTTTCCAAAAATTGACTTTGACAACTGAATGAAGCCAAATATTAGGAAAAATGCAAGGTAATAAGGTGTATAGATATCTCTCAAATAACCAAAGGATACTCAACTAAATAGTAGACGAGTACTAAACCGAAAAGATACAGAAAAATTCTTAAGCCCTTCTCACAGAGCCCTAAGAATAGAAGTATAAGATGGAAATGTATCCTGAAAGTGGCCAGTTTTGAGACTTTTACTCAACATCTGGTAAATGCCATAGTGAGAGAAGTCTTAGGCCCCTCCCACAGAGCCCCAAGAATATAAATCATAAGTTGAAAGATTTCTTGTTAGTGGCCAGTCTTGAGACTTTACTCAACATCTGGTAAATGCTATGAGAGAGCAGCTTAGGCCCCTCTCACAGAGCCCTAAGAATATAAATCATAAGCTGAAGATTTTCTGTTAGTGGCCAGTTTTGAGACTTTTACTCAACATCTGGTAAATTACATGGTGAGAGACTTAAGGCCCCTCCCTACAGAGCCCCTAAGAATAGAAGTCTAAGATGGAAATGTATTCTGAAAGTGGCCAGTTTTGAGACTTTTACTCAACATCTGGTGAATGCCATGGTGAGAGCAGTCTTAGGCCCCTCACAGAGCCCCATGAATAGATGATAAGAAAAGAAAAGATAAAGAAGGAGTATGCCCTCTACGAGAAGTTACTGAGAAAAATATTTATCGCCTGAACTCTCGGACCCAGCACTCAAAATATTCTTCATCAGATAAATTTGAATCGTTATCAACAAAGCGGATTTGAGATCCCACATGCCAACGTCCTAAGTTTGCCATCCGTCTTTAAGCTCATAAAACCGCTAGAGATAACCTTAGAAACAATGTCAAGGTATAAATTTGGGATGCCAATTTGCGGAATAGTTATTCGAGCTGAAGAAAGAGTTACGTTTTTCTTCCAAAGTCTGTCACCGACATGAAATTTCAGCCTCGTTTTCAAGTTATAGTGACGAGCATTCCGAATATAAGCTTGATGTAACTTTACGAACATCAACAAACAAATTTGGAATTTTGAATATCATCGATTCGCTGTGATTTATCAGTGATAGTAAGAATAAAGAGCATTTTCTGAAATTTTGCCATAAAAAATCTCCCGTAATATAGGAATGTTTCTAGCAAAATTTAAGAAAGCTGGAGAATATTCAGTAACCCTCATGTTTTGCTAATCTGATGGCTTGAGCAACTTTGAAGATAGATAATCCCAATGTTTTATGATTATCGCGAATATAACAGCGAATGGATGTGACTATCACCCATTAGCTCTTTTCAGCAAAATTAACTTGAGGGTGATATTTGGCATTATACCAAATCTTTGAACTCGATAATCTGTCATTAACTTTTTAAATTCTTTGCTAACAAATTGGTTTCCATTGTCCACAATAAAATTTGAGGCACACCATAGATAAGAAATACATTATTTTCAATGAATTTTACGATATTTTTGAGATAGCTTTAGACATTGATGAATCTAAGACATATTTGTAAACCAGTCTACGACAACCAAAACATATTGGTTACCTTTTTTGACCTGAGGATAGGACCCAATAAATCTGCCGAAACACATTGGAAAGGAAAATTTACATTTTTGTAAGATCCCATACGACCCGCTTGAGGTAAATCTGAACTTTACAAGCAGCACAAACAGGACATTTCGTAACATACCCATAGACATCTTTGCGAATTTTGGCCAGTAATATAATTCTAAGATACGAGAAAGGGTTTTTGATATCCCAAATGGGCAGCAGTTTCGTTATCATGATAAACTTAAAATTCTCTTGCCGATTGGCAGAAGGTATAACTATTTTCCAATCAGTTAGATTACTAACTAGATTGTGGTGAGAAAAGATATGTTTGTAGATAATACCGTTTTCGACACGGAATGAGGAATAAGCTTCCGGAGTTTTTGATTTTCTGGATCATGGAAGTATACCATGCATCCGGCTGAAAAAGTAGAGATATCGATAACGGAAATTTCAGCAACCGAACGAGACAAGGCTTCTGCCACTACATTTAGGAACCTTCCGATGCTTAATAGTAAAGTCAAACTGAGAAAGTTTCACGGCCCATCTAGTCAAACGTCCAGAAGGGTTAGATAAGTTATGAAGATAGATAAGGGAGGCATGGTCGTTTCAATCGTGAACTGGTTCCTTCGATATAGCTTCGGAACTTTCTATACCAAAATGACAGTTAACAGCTCCTTTTCAGTAACTGTGTATTTACGCTGACAAGTAGTAAGAGTCTTACTTGCATAAGCTGGCAGGATGTCGACACCGTCACATCTTGGTACAAAATAGCACCTACGCCAGTATCTGAGGTATCGCACTGAATCACAAAAGGCTTGTGAAATCAGGACTAGCTAACACAGGAGCTGAAGTAAGACGAGATTTAATTTCTGAAAATGCTTCCTCCGCTTCTGGAGTCCAAGTTATGGGTTGACCTTTCTTCGACCATGAAGAAGATCAGATATGGTGAACAAATAGAAGAAAAATCTTTAATAAATCGACGATACCAACTGACGAGACCTATCAACCTTTGATTTCAGTGGTATTTTGGGAGTGGATAGTTAACGATAGCAGAAACTTTCGATCTGTCCTAAGCCTTGTTGGTCCACAACAAAACCTAGGTAAACAAGAGAGGGTCTACAAAATTCACACTTATCCAAATTAACCGTAAGGTTAGCATGTTTAAGTCGCCGAAACACTCTCTTCAGATTTTGACATGAAGGTCAAAACTAGGAGTGGCCACGATGATGTCATCAAGATAAACGAAACAAAATGGAGCCAAGATGGTCCAATAACGATATCCATCAAACGTGCCATAAGTTTCGGACTATTGCTCAAACCAAAGGGATAGACAGTGAACCTCAAAGAGACCTCTACCATACACTGCAAAAGCGGTCTTGGTCCTAGACGACTCCTCTAAAGGAATTTGAAAGAAAGCCTTAGTCAAATCAATGGAGGTAAGATACCTAGCATCCCGTAATTTGTTTAAGATACTTTCGATCAGAGGCATAGGATATGCATCATTGACTGTGACTGCATTAAGCTTCCGACCATCAAAACAAACCCGGAAATCTCCAGAACGTTTCTGGAACCAACCATAGTGATACACCAGGGAGATTGGGAAGGTTGAATGACCTTGAGCTTCAAAATATCTCATCAATTTTCTTGTTCAAATGCTCTGCATGGTAGGGGACAAAGGATATTGTCTTTGAACAATGATTTGGCAGCAACCAGTATCAATACGGTGTCAACAATTGAGTGAGACCAAGCTTTATCAGTAGGAGCTATAGACTTGAAAAGGTCAGTGACTTCCTGAAGTTCAGTTTTCTGTGAACACGTAAGTTCAGAAAATGGCAGGATGGTATTAACGGTACAGATATTGATTCAACAGAATACGATAAATTACTAAAGTTGGCTTGAATACGGAAGAGAGGGAAAAATCCATTCCCAAGATAAGACTATGAGTCACGGAAGGAACAATAAGAATTTTCAAACTCTTAGTAACACCATTTAGAGAAATAGGAGCCAAAATATAACCCAAAAAACCTGAGGCTTACCATCAGCGAGTGACATGGGCAATCGATTCATATTTAATAGGAAGATTAAATTTTTGCAGTAGACTAAACCCTGCAGAACCCAAAATACAAGAATTACTGCCAGTGTCAGAAGGGCAAGAATTTTCTGACCAAAAAATTGACATTAAGATAGGGACGATTATCATTAATTTTCTAATGAAAATAGGATTTATATTTACAGGAGATAAGAAATTTTAACGGTACATAACCAATTTGCCATTCCGAGGCAGAAGTTTTTAATGTTCCTGTTTGCTTTGTTTTTCGATATTTTTGGATTGGGATTTGGCTGGTTGGTTTTCTGACCTTCGGTAAACTGACTGGTGACGACGTCCAGGTTTTCGCCACCTTGGTTCCCGTTTTTGAACGACAGTTACGACAATTTGATTTAACGATATTTTTCAAACCACATCCATAACAAAATATGGACCTGGGTTTCTACATTCACGATAAGTAAATTCCAACATCGAGTGTTCGATAAGGCAGAGATATTTGAACCAGGAAGATTCTTCCTAAAATTCACGGGAGGGGACGAGCAAGAAAACGAAGTACCTGCTCCACTATAGGGACTACTCAAATCAGGCTCTAATAAACCAGTACCACGACTAGGGGGTGCTTTATAACGATCAGCCCATAAACGAGATTCTTCCAATCTTTTGCACAAATCAGAAAGTTCAGTGACAGTTTTTGGATCTTGTAAAGCCAAGGACGAAATAAAAAGGTAACAAATTTCTACGAATTTTGCGAACTCTAGTCTCTTCATCTGGTTTGTTAGATAAACGATAAAAGACCTTCCATAGAAGAAATAAATAAAGCTACTCTTTCAGTAGAACCTTGAGTTCTTGAATTAATTTCACGTTCTAAGTCTTCTTCATAAAAATAAGGAAGGAAATCTTTTTTTAGTGCAATAACGATCTCATCCCAATTATGGAAATAATTTTTATAATTGACAAACCATGTCCAGGCAGAACCTTTAAACAAATCACAAGCCGAATGAAAAAGTTCGGTTTTTGAAACACCTCGTGCTTCTCGCAATAATTCAACTTTTTCCAAAAATGAATTAACTGATTCTTTCTGATTTGAACCCGTGTAAGAGATATTCCATTTATATGGAGCAACCGATCGATTATTCGAAAAAACATTAGCAGCCACAGGAGGGCAAGATTGAGTAGGAGTCGAAGTACTTGGAGAAACTTTCAAATCATCAATACTAGCTCTCAATTCAAGAACATCCGGTGCATGTTTGTATGGATTTGTAAAACCCGCACGAAAACTACGATTTGCATTTTCCTGACTTAAAAGTCCTCCTAAAATTTTTCGTTTAGCATCTACATCACCGGTAGGTTCTATTCCACGAATTTTTAGCTCATAAGTCAATTCATTTGTTTTCAAGTGATTAGAATTCATGTTGGACTTGGAAATCTGCTCAATTTAAAATTCAACGATAATAGATAAAGCTGGTACTTATGGAATACTCAAAAATAGTAAGCGATACGATAGCAAAGATAACGTACAATATATAGGCAATACGATAGAGATATAGGCAATTTGGGGCTACGATATAGATAATACGGTACGATATAGGCAATACAATAGAGATATAGGCAATTTGGCTATACGATAAAAGACAATTTGGCTATACGATAAAAGGCAATACGGTACGATATAGGCAATTCAATAAGATATAGGCAACTCAATAACAATATAGACAGTAAGAATCACAAAATATCAAAGATAGATAATATATAAATATGAATAAATATATACCAAGTTCTTTTGGATCAGATTTGTAAATGTTCTTTCAACAAAAAATTTATTATGTCTTCCACCAAGCTAGGACAAGATACGAAAAAGAGAAAAAGAACAGTCAAGTTTTTCGAGCCCCACGTTTGCGCGTCAATTTTGCAACACCCCTTACTTTGAACCCCAGATATAAATTATATGATCAAATTCAAGAAGGTGAAATCACTTTGCCGATAGGCTGCTCAGATGGATACGGTTAGGCCGTGAATAAGGTTCAATTAATGACTTTTCCTAGTTAATCAAATTTGTCCACTAAAAAATTATACATTAATTAACTTGACTAGTTCCAGAGTTGGGCCTAGCTTGTATGGGAAGGCAAATAAATATGCAATAAATCAACTTAACAAATTTATTCCAGTTGGAATTAAAATTATTGAACAAGATAATAAAAAAGATAAATAAAATTAAATAAATGTTACCTAGCTTGTATGGGAAGGCAAATAAATATGCAATAAATCAACTTAACAAATTTATTCCAGTTGGAATTAAAATTATTGAACAAGATAAAGATAAAAAAATTAACAAATACTAGAAGAGTATTGAACTTCTCTTAAAAGAATGGAAAAATTACATAAAAAGAAACCAGTAATTTTGACTCTGATCAAAATTCGAACATTTACACCTATGATTCCTCCAGTTGTTGGTACCACGAATATACCTTCGGAGATCTTGAATGAAAGAGATGAAGGCTAGTTTCTTGAAGCTGGTCTCAGCGGTTCTAGCAGGAACTTGGTTTCAGCGGTTACGATGAAGATGGTCTTGGGTGGTTCAATAGTTGATTTCAGACCCCTTATCGGCGTGAATTTAGTTGATCTTCACGGACCAGTGCTGATATTGATGTGCTGTAAGACCTCCCAGGCTACTAGTCCTTCCGTCTCCGTAGATGGGTTCCCTCCGTGGTATATATCATGCGAAGAAGATGATAGGAATCAAAATATGTACAAAAAGGGGAGAACGAAGGATATCCTTTGAACCTCAAGTTTTATGTTTCAAATTTTAATCAAGAGTCAAAAGATAGATGCAAATAATAGCATACAATAAAAATCTCAGTCTATATAAAAGACTGGAAAGTTACAGTGAAAGAACAAAGATAATAAATAGCAATTCAATCTGCTATTCTGGAGTTAAATTTACAAGTTAATTTTAAAAATTTAAAAAAAATATTAAAATGAACAAAATTTAAAACCAAACAAAAAAACCTCACCCAAAACGTTATGTTCAAATTCAGTTAAATTTTGAAACAAGTAAGTTTTGATAAAGTGATTCTATATACCAGAAGGGTAGAAAAATTTAAAGAGGAAAGGTATTCCAAAAGAAATATAAAAATTCCCTTGAAATTTTACCAGAGAAAAAATATAGTATTTTAAAGCAAAATACTATAAAATTGCCAGAGAAAAATCTACTATTTTAAAGCAAAATATTTAAAGGTTGCCAGTACAAAAATATACTATTTTAAAGCAAATGCCAAAGGAAAATATAGCGTTATAACCAAAATACTCTAGTAAGCTACAAAAAATATAGGGTTTCTGAACCAAGATAATAATCAGAGTAAAAGTATACTCTTCAGCCAAGATAAGAAGAGAGAGACAACACGTCTTTCAGTGAGCACGACTCTCTTAGATGGAGATAAAGTGAAATAATTCCTTTTATTGAAGAATTTCCAGAGATAAACCGAAGAGGGAGACCACACGTCTTTCAGTGGGCACAACTCTCTTTGGAAAAGATAATGTTAAATAATTCTTTTAATTCAAGAATTTTTAAAGATAACTGGAGAGGGAGACCTCACGTCTTTCAGTGGGCACAACTCTCTTAGATAAAGATAATTTTAAATAGGGCGGAATCGATAAACAGGTAATTCTCAAAAATTAGAATGAATCTCCCTGCTCTTGGCGACAAGGTAGTAACTGAAGTGAATTGACTCTGCAACGATCAAAAATCAAATAAGCTACACTGGGAATTAAATGGAGTAATAGATATAAGAAATTTATTAAACGGAAATCAACTTTACGCTTGAGGCATATATTGAATCGAATCGAGTGTTCTGAGACCGTTAGGCCAGAGGTACAACTCTCTCTGTAAGCAATTCTTTCTCAAGAGAAAAGAAAATTACTCTCATAAACATATAGTTATGAAATAAATAAAATTGCTTACCAGAGAGCCGTCCTATTAGGTCACTCCAAACTGTGTCCCAGAACAATCAAATACGCCCTTTGCTTCAATTGGAATCCTTGGAACAAACCGGTGGTCGTGTGAGGTAGGTAAGCTCTAGTCCCTTCGAGATTACTAATTACTTGGTACCTAAAAAAGGCAAAAGCGTAGAACTGATTTCCAATGAAAAAAAAATCAGTTCCCAATATTCGGAACAGATGTTACGTTAGCCACAATATGTAATATGAATGATTTGTCAAAATGGCCGAAATATCTATATTCAACCTTCAAAAATTACCATGCGGTATATCCAAGAATTCTAATATTACAAGCCTAAGGAAAAAGAAGAAAATGCTAATCAGCTACAACATTAATTGAAAGATAAAGAGAATAATATTACTCAGTTAAACTCCAGCAGTGAAACTTATTCAACTTATAGATCGTACGTACCAAAATCAATTTACTCAGTCCATCTGCCTATCTCGACGTTCAAATCAAGAAAGAGATCGATTATTCCTTCGGTTCGAACAAATCACCAATTCTACCTGGGTTTTTTCACAAACTGTTCTTGGTTTTTATCTATTGAAAAACACTTGGAAAAACACAGCTTGACGACATGAATACAACTGTCACGATAACAAAACTCGTCCAACTTGACAGAATACGAACTCATGATGATGGCGCTGTCCCATAGTTCACGATCGGCCGTGACTAATGACCCGTTCCACCGTAAGATAACCGGAATAGTTATGAGAAATTGATTATGTATAAGGAAGTAACGAAAAATTCGTTACAAGCCATAAGAATGCAGATGCCTTGTCGCGAAGACCATGTCCAGATGATTGCTCACATTGCCGACGAGCAGAAGAGAAAGAAGCATCACTTTGTAGAACCGCGGCAATGGATGACAACTGGAATGACAGCAAGATCCAGAAAGACCAAGAGAAAGACCCCGACCTTGGCTTAGTTGTCAGCTGGAAGAAGGGCAATCGAAGACCATCATGGCAGGAAGTCGCAGGTTACTCGCCGGCTGTTAAGTCCTATTGGGCACAATGGAACTCTCTTATTCTGGACAATGGGATCCTGAAACGTGTGTTGGAGGCTGATATTGGTGGGGAAGACAGACGCCAAATAATTGTTCCCAGGAACAGAAGAGAGGAAGTGCTGCAGGAAATCCATGATGGAGTCGCTGGAGGACATCTGGGAGTGACGAAGACCCTGCAGAAAGTGAGGCAACGGTTTTACTGGACCAATTGTCAAGCTGACGTCCAGGACTGGTGCAGAAAGTGCGCTGTATGCGCTGCTAGCAATGGACCTCGAATACGACCCAAGGCCCCGATGCATCAGTACAACGTAGGCAGCCCGTTCGAGAGAATCGCCATTCATCGCCGGCCCGTTTCCCGTATCCGACCACGGGAATAAATACATCCTTGTGGCAATGGACTACTTCAGTAAGTGGGCGGAAGCCTATGCCCTGCCCAACCAGGAAGCCATCACCGTCGCCGACGTCTTGATGAAATGGAGCTGCACTCGGATCAAGGCAGAAATTTCGAATCCAACCTTTTCCAAGAAATATGTCTACTGCTGAACATCCGCAAGACAAGAACCACGGCCCTACATCCGCAGTCCGATGGAATGGTGGAACGGATGAACAGGACGATCAACCGCCACTTGTCCAAGGTTGTCTCTGACCATCAAAGAGACTGGGACCAGTATCTTCATTTGTTCCTGATGGCCTATCGATCCGCAGTACACGAGTCAACCGGTCGAACTCCTGCTAGTATTATAATGGGCCGAGAACTGCGACTGCCTTGTGACCTGAAGTTTGGGATACCGCCAGGACAAGACACTGCGGGAGAGGACTACGTCAGCAAACTTCGGCAGAGAATGGACGACATCCACGAACGAGTCCGGTTGAACATCCAGAGTGCCAGCGATAAAATGAAGAAGACCTATGACATCAAGGCCGACGCTGGAGGATTTAAGGTTGATGACCTGGTTTGGCTGTACAACCCCAAACGTCGTCGTGGACTATCACCAAAGTTGCGGAACTCGTGGGAAGGCCCGTATAAAATCGTGAAAAGGATAAACGACCTTGTGTACCGAATCCATAAGCCACCCCGAGGGAAACCAAGGGTCGTCCATTTCAACAGGTTGGCCCCTTACGCTGGAAACCATGACCAAGTTCGCACCCTCAAGCCACCGGAGGATGATATGACGTTCGAGAAGTTTATGTCCTTGTATTCAAACGGGCAGAAAGTTCTACATGGGGTTACTAGAGAGAGTCACGAGACCTTTCGAGGTGCCTGCTGACTACGCACTAGCACACTGTGTGGCAGAAGATCTTCGAATGTCCAGGGGCATCGCCGTAGTGTTCCCCAAGAAATTTGGTCAACTCCAAACACTGCGGGAGCAGAATCCAGAAGTTGGTGGGGTGCTACAGTTGAAGAAAGGCCAGAGAAACATCTACTACCTAGTTACCAATAGGCATTCCCAAGATAAACCGTCCTATGAAGATGTCTGGAAGAGTCTCACCAAACTAAGAGATACTATGGTGGACCAGAATCTGGTGGATCTAGCAATTCCAAAATTGTCCTGTGGTATTGATGGGTTGGACTGGAGAGTCATAAGAAGTATGCTGGAGGCGATATTCCGATCCAGCGGCGTCAAGATTTTGGTTTGCTGTAACCCTCTTCCACGACCGATCATGAAGACCGTGGAGTGTTACTTCCATCGAACTTCACGGTGCAGATATGGGGAGTCATGCAGATATCGTCACACTCCAAGGATGAAATTTCGGGACGAAATGTCTTTAAGAAGGGGGCAATGTAACGAACCTAGGCCGGACCTGTCGCCTCGCGCGTTGCCGTCGACAGCGATGAGGTCATCCCCGGAGATGTTCGAGAACAGTCCAGTCGCTCTGCCGTGGAGAGCAACGGTCGATATTGGAAACGATTGGAACATGCTGGTCGCCAACTGCCGGAATTCGAAAGATCGGGAATTCTGTGACGGAGATAAATAGGTAGCCCTCAAGATGGCACGGACAATCTGAACGAGCCCATACGATCGAGCTATACAGTGGCGTAGTAATATAAATTAAGTTGTAGAATAAGTGTGAAATAAATTAGTAAAAACCAAGTTAAGTTTATTTACGTTACAGAAGTTTAGCGTATTTAGAAGCATCTGTGAGAATTTTGTGAAAATTGGTGACATTCCACTTTGCTGCAGGTTTTCTCAAATTTGGCGTACAAAAATGGGCTGGAATGACGAGTTATCCGAAGAGTTGAGGCTCAAATGGAAGAAATGGGTGCGAAAGAACAAAAAACTGACCAGTTTGACGATTCCAAGGTGCTACGTTCTGAATTTATTCGAAGCTCAAGAAATTCAACTCCATATTTTTAGCGACTCGAGTTCCCAGGCTTATGCAGATGTAGCATACTTTCGAATCACGAAAAAAGAGTCTATTGATACTTGTTCCAGAATGGAAAAGTTTAGAGTTTCCCCTATTGAACAACTAGTTTCCATTCCTAGACTTGAACTTCAAGCTGCAGTCTTGGGCAGTAGGTCATCAGTGACCATGAAAGAAAGTCACAGTATGAATATCCACAAATGTTTCTATTGAATCGATTCTAAAACAGTGGTCGGGTGGATAAAAGCTGATCCAACAATTTTCAAACTATTTGTAGCCCATCGAGTGTACGAAAACACTGATGCGAGAGAATAAAATTGGATTTCGACGGAAGAAAATGATGCCGATTAAGCCACGAGAGAAAGTTCCGAATCAATGGAAAACTGGTAGCAGATGTTAAGAACTCTCCCTTTTTCTGAAGTGCAAATATGAAGAATGGCCCCAAAGTAAACTTGGAGTAGTTGACACACATAAAATGAAAAATGTTTTGTCGGCGTAACTGTCAAAGTGAATATGACAGAAGCCTAGCCAAAAATTACCAGATTCTCATAGTGGTTGAAATTAATTCATACAACAGTTCAGATGTTGAGGTTTATCGAGGAATTAATAATCGAATCACTCATGAATGAAGTACTCACGGCAAGCGAAGTAGGCTATGGATTGAATGTGCTCAAAGTGAAATTTCTCGGAAGAATTGAATAACCTGAAAACAAATGGAAAAATTGAATCATCTAGCAAATTGTACAAATTATCACCAAGTTTGGACCTTGAAGGTATTCTACGAGTCAGAAGCAGAGTGATATATTCCAATGAATTACCAGAGGATACGAAATTTCTGACTATACAAGAACCGAAAAATTATTTCACAAAATTGTTAATTCATCAGTATCACAACAAGGTACCACATAATGGACAAAAAATTGTAACCAATGAACTCCGACAACAATATTGGATTCTGAATATGGTGTCAGCTGTCAGAAATTCGTGGAATGAAGGTCAGTTCTAGCTTCATTTGTGAGACCTTCCACCATAACCAGTATGTACAATTTTGGACCTATGTTTGTTTCAATTGGCCGTCGACGAGAAAAAAAGTACGGTGTACTGTTCACTTGTATGAGTACTCGTGCAGTTCATCTTAAAATGGCATTGTTTGAGTACTGACTCCGCGATAATGGCAATCAGAAGACTGATCGATCGAAGAGGATGTCCCAAGAAAATATTTTCCGATAATGGCACAAATCTACGAGGGGCAGACAAGGAATCGAAGAAAGCACTAGAAAACATGGATCAGAAGAAAATCACTTCAAACATAACAATAAATAATATTGAATTCCACTTCATCCCTCCTTCTGCTCCTCATATGGGTAGCTGAAAGAGTTTGATAAAATCTATAAAAACAACTCTGAGTGTCTCTCTGAAAGAGAAATCTCCACAAGAAGAAGTTCTGCAAACGTTATTGATAGAAGCAGAGAGTACAGTCAATAGTCGTCCTTTAGTCCATGTTTCTTTGGATAACGCAGACAGTGAGGCCCTGTCACCAAACCATTGCTTATTGGAAACTTCTATGCAGCTCAGATTTCTGGCAAATTTGATGCAAATGACTCAATCACGAGAAAACAGCGGCAAAAATCACAATTACTTACTGACCACTATTGGCAGCGCTGGATAAAAAAATATTCACCTGTGTTAACCAAGAGAACTGAGTGGTTTTCTTCTTCTGTCTAGTTATCATTGTCAACTTTCAATTCTCAAGGAATACAGATGACCTCTCACAAAACTATGTCTACTAGATCTGAAAGTGGATCAAAAAACCAAGTAGCGTTGAACAAATGAATAAAAATCTAGGCCCGTACAAAAATTGTATGTCCTTTGAAAAAGAATATGAACAAAGTCTTTCTATAAAAACTAAAAGTAACTGGAGACAGTATAACAAAAACAAGAGAGGGCCGAGGATGGAACCCTGATGCACTCCTGATTTGTCTTTTCTCATAGAAGAATATTTATAATTCAATTTCACTCTCTGGGATCGATTAACTATATAAGATTCTATGAGATCAATAAAGTTGAGGAAACATCCATAATCTTTGGAAAAGAATAGTTTTGGGAAAGTGAAATTTTCTGTATCAATGTTCAATGATATTATCAGTTATGATAAAGACATGGTGTAGCATCGCATCAAGCCTTGATTCAAGCACTGACTCTTGCAAGCATCAGAGCGCACAATCCAGTGCCGTTATTGAGAAGTAGGAATCATTTTATATTTATTGTGAAAATGTCGTCCACTAGTGATTGTAACTTGTTTGCAAGTTCTGCAGTGAAATGGTGGATCGTCAATTATATTCACGGCAGGAAATATAGTGTTCATCCTGTTGATCCAGTAAGACAGATTGCTGAAAATAATTAGCTCTTTAAAGAATTGAAAACATTTTCTAATAAATGTCGAGAACATACAAACGTTGCAAACTTTTACATATATTTTGGGATTGATTCATGAGCAAGTATACAACAGAACATTGAAGTGGAAGAACGACTTGTTATAACAATTCGCTAACAGATATATAAAGTACATCATTATCAAAAAACTCTACCGCAGTATAAACCACTAGAGGTTGAAAATTCAAACAAAAATGGAAAAGATGAATATTTCAGTATTTTCTAACGTACACAATAATATAGCATACATAATGTACTAAACTTATGGAAACTGTTGAATAGTGTGATCATATTCGTTCATGCTGTCATTGTTTGGTATGTGCCCAGTAGCTGGCCGTTGGCGTTCAGTGATGTTTATGTTGTAGCTTGATACTGTCCAAGTAGCGTTAGTAGGTTCATCATCGAAGCAATAACTGAAAAGTACCTTCTGTACGTCCATACGAAACTGTTTTTTTCCGCATATTCAGTGTCTCAACTTGCGGCAATAGGGAATTGAAAAAACTAGTGTCAACATCGATTGAAACAGGTATGTGCTGTATTTTTTGTTTGGATGAGTTCAAGTTTCTTTTTTTCAATTGCCACTAATTAGTTCATTTGAACGAGGCCTCTTTTTGTTATATAAACTATCAGGATGATTTGTTTCTAGGTATCTTGCTACAGGAAATCGAATCGAAAGCTTGGAGTTCTCCTTTCGTGTGGGAGCATTGACAGTCTCCATTGTGAGTGAAATCACAGTATGCTTGTGGATGTTTATACAGCCATCACATACCAACACCATCAAATGATATAATCAGAAGAACTGTTGACGCATTTTATGAAAAATGGAATTTTTCGAACTTTATAGGCAGTGTTGACGGTTAACATATCAGAGTTAAGTGGCCGGCTCATACGGGATTCATGTTTCACAATTATATGAGCTAGTTTTCGATTATACTACGGGCGCTCACAGATGCGAACTAACAAGTTTCTTATTATTGATGTTGGGATACGGAAAGCAAAGTGATTCAGGGACATTTCGTGGCTCGGCAAAGTACCGTTTGATGATCAGCAAAAATCTAAATTCCAATTCCAGCTGAAGACTCCTCCCAGATACAAATGTTAAAATGTCATTTGTGTTCATAGCCGATGAAGCTCATTCTCTGATGACAAATCTTTCAAAACCCTTTTCCAGAAAACATCTTGATTATGAGAAAAAAGCATTCAACAAACGCCTGTCAAGAGCTAGAAAAACTGTTGACCATAGTTTTGGAATTCATTTTGCTAATGGGAAATGCCTGGGAAAATGTATAAAAACTGATCCAGATACTGCCAATGCTATAGCAAAAACTGCCTGGATTTCACATAATACTATTATTGAGATTGGTACTCAAATTCTTTGCCATTGATAAATAGTGTAAACAGTTCTGGAACTTCAATGCCACCACTGGGAGGACATAATGCTGAATCAAAACAGGCAACTGATGTGAGAGATACTTTCAAAGCCTATTTTTCGGTATACAAAATTTTTACAGGTATCAGGTTTTCCAATTGTAATACATAGTAAATGTGGTTTGTAATGATAACTGCATAATTTTATTATTAATTTAGTTTTCCCGTCTAGACTTTTTGCTTCCGTAGTGATACATATTTATCGAGATGTCTTCGGTTCCGTTTGTCCCATAATGCTTTACTATGATCGTATCCATTTACCAGTGTGCATTTGATCCATAATCGGATTCAAAGCTTGAGGCGATGCTTCACCATATCTTCAACCTCACTTTCAATGATATCGTAGTCGTACTGTATCTCTTTCTTAAAACAACCTGATAGTCTAAGAGAATATCGTCGATAGAACATAGTGTGTAAGCTGGATATGGATAGCTTTCTCAAGAATATTTCAACATGCTAGTAAGAATTTTTCAGTTTGGGAAAGAGTTTCACAAAAGCCTCCTTCCACAGCTATGGAAAGTATACTTTTTATAAACAATAATTGTGATGTGTCACATATCAATTGATGGAAGAGCTACAGTACTTGCTCAGAGAAGTGGGAATGCAGTCAGAACTGTATGAGTTGGATTTAATATAATTGAAAATTTTATATACTTCTGATACACTGATGAATTTCAATATTCTAAAAATATATCAATGTAAAAGTTCATTATCGAATGTTTTATTCACAAACACATATCAAAAGTAATTCTTCTTCTGGATTCTGTAGATGATTAGGAATGACAAATGGGATTTATATTAAAAATATTTCTATCGATTTCTTCCCAAAGTTGTTTGCAATCGTTTGTTTTGAATCTTTGTCGTGAAAGACTTTTTTTAGCGGCGAATGACGGCCAAGGTAAATTTTATTTCTTTCATCATAACTCCTACAGTGCTTTTGTCTCATTAACAGGCACTGTTTCTATAGGGGCATGTTTTCGAATATGGATATGAAAGTATTATCTGAAAAAATATTTTTTTCGTCTATGTTATTTATATTGAAATCTCATCGAAAGCAGTGTTTGTCAGTTGATATCTTTCGCTTCTTGTTGAATTTTTTTGATCTTCAATGAACAATATACAAGATTGTGATCTGAAATATTGCTAACATCTTTTACACCGGATGTACTGATAAGCCTAGAATTTGATATGATAATAAGATATTTCAGTGAAATCGTAGATGTTTCAGTGGATTGAATTATCAACCGTTCAAAATCATAGTCACAGATGCATTTGCTAAGAAGATCAGGTTCAATACAATAAGGTTTATGTTCATATCGCCTACAGAAATTATTTTATCAACACCGGATATAATTGGAGATAATGACTCTTCGATATCATTGAATAACTCGTTTACATTACCTGAAGGGAAGTATATATATATATATATATATAAAGTGAATTATTTTCTCGACTGTACGTATATTATTTTGAAGAATTAGCGGGTATTCAGTCTGGTCTTATATGGAGAAAAACTCTTCTTCACTTTTCCAAGCTTTCGACAATTTATTTTGTCTTTATCAAGGCTAAAAAATAAGAATGGTTAAAAAATATCAAATATGAAAAATTGGTATGAACTTACATGTAAAATGAGTTGAATTAACGAATATAAAAATTGTCACACTGACAGATATTTGCATTTTTGTGAGTAGTTGATGTTTCTGTGTCAAGATGTAAAGGGGATTCTGTATGCATATTTATTAAAATAAAAGTTCATTTTGAAAGTGAATACGAGTAGATTTTGCTCAGTTGGTCGATGTCAGATCTCTTATTCATGATATTTACGTCACTATTAATTGCCACCATTTCTAAAAAAAAGTCTTTTTGTCATGTTTTGTTCTTGATATATAATTTTTGTGTCATGATAATTCATTATGTGATCTTGGTTCACTACATGATCAAAGAGTGCACAAGACAGTTTTTGGAGTCTACAGTCACTTTTATGACCAGTGATTCGTGATTTCAATGTTTGACTCGTTTGTCCAATGTAATTTTTATCACAAGTACTACAAGGTATACTATAAACTAAGTTGTTTTTCATTGGTGCACATTCTCCGTCTATTAATTTTGAATATATTTTATTTATTGGAAAGATATTTTTCTGTGATATTTTAATATTGAATTCACTTTTGAATACATCAATTTCAGGAGACAAATTTTGTATGTATGGTATTGATCCAAAATTAATTATATAACTGGAATTTGGTACATTTGTATCTGTATTGACAGTTTCATTAGAAATTGTATTGAATAATAATTTATTTCATTTTAGGAATGAAGAGTAGAATACATAAAATAGTACACCCATCTCTTTTAGATAAAAATTTAGAAAAAACTATACGAAATATTGAGAAACAATTCGTATCCTCATAGCCTACTAAATAAATTATTATTCAATACAATTTCTAATGAAACTGTCAATACAGATACAAATGTACCAAATTCCAGTAATATAATTTAATTTCGGATCAATACCATACATAAAAAATTTGTCTCCTGAAAAATTATTAATGTATTCAAAAGTGAATTCAATATTAAAATATCACAGAAAAATATCCTTCCAATAAATAAAAAATATTCAAAATTAAAAGACGGAGAATGTGACCAATGAAAAACAATTTAGTTTATAGTATACCTTGTAGTACTTGTGATAAAAATTACATTGGACAAACATTGAAATCACGAATCACTGGTCATAAAAGTGACTGTAGACTCCAAAAACTTTCTTGTGCACTCTCTGATCATGTAGTGAACCAAGATCACATAATGAATTATCATGACACAAAAATTATCTATCAAGAACAAAATTTGACAAAAAGACTTTTTTTAGAAATGGTGGCAATTAATAGTGACGTAAATATCATGGATAACAGATCTGACATCGACCAACTGAGCAAAATTTACTCGTATTTACTTTCAAAATTAACTTTTATTTTAACAAATATGCATACAGAATCCCCTGTACATCTTAACACAGAAACATTAACTACTCACAAAAATGCTAATATCTGTCAGTGTGACAAGTCATAATGTCGATATATTTTATACATTTATATTCGTTAATTTAACTCATTTTACATGTAAGTTCATACCAATTTTTCATATTTGATATTCTTTAACCATTCTTGTTTTTTAGCCTTGATAAAGACAAAATAAATTGTCAAAAGCTTGTAAAAGTAAAGAAGAGTTTTTCTTTATACAAGACCAGACTGAATACACGCTAATTCTTCAAAATTATATATATATATATATATATATATCGGGAATGTATAGATGGGGTCAAAATATCACCAGAACTCCATATAACTTTTGTCCCTAAAAACCTTCGGTACCAAGTTACGGGCCCTCAAAGTTACAAAATGAAAAATGTTTTTCTTTGATAACTTTCAAAGTGAATTTTCAAAATCATCTTAATTTTGGTGATTGACTAAACAAATGAATTCTCTTGATGAGCTTTCATGCAGGAGTCAGTTGTTTTTCTACAAAGTCAGGAACGGACTATTCCCGATGGTCCACACCCCAAAACTTTGAAATTACTGGGATATGTCAATAAATTCCTGAACAAAAGTACTCATGTGGAAAATCGATCCGAGCAACGATTTTTGATAAAAATGCATTTTTTTTCGACGACATTTGACCTGAGATGTCTACCATTATTCGAAAAGAATAATTAGTAGTGAAAATAGAAAATGAAAATGATAGGTACAATGTTCATTCGTTGGATGTGAACTGTTCAGCCATATCAAAACACTTCAGACTGTCCTATTAGAATATTGACAATACAATGAGAACGCACCACTCAACAAAACGAAATCGCATATCAGTTGTCATTTTTTATCCACACTAATTTTATTTCTTTCTACAATGTGTTTTTGTCAACATCTGTGGGAGAAATGGAACATAAATTTATTCACCGGATATTTTTCACCTATTCATGTGCAGCCATTTTTGTAGTTTATTATTCGTTTGCTTTCATTATTATGTCCTCCGATGTGCGTTCTTTCAGCTAAATTTATCTTCGGGTTAAATATTTTCGCCCATGAAATTATACTTATCAGTGAAACTCCTCAACATTTAAGCTGTGAATACAAATTTGCAACATCCAAATAATGAGTTTCATGAGATTCAGATAACACAACACGAAACGTGCTTATTCCACGCGTACATACAAAATATGGACTGAATTCGACATTTCATAGTGGAGTAGCTTGTTAGTTTGAAAACACCACAAATCTACATAACTTGATATTTCATTCAAAAAAATATCTACATTGTGAATGAAACTTTCAACTAGGTACTGTACTTTTTGTTTACGACTTTATTTTAGCATACTTTGTATTATCCCTGTTATAAATGTTGTTGAATTAACGTTAGCATTAGTATTTCTACTGTGAAAATTTGGTGGACGATCGAGTTTGATGTCGTCGAGTTAAACTGCATTTTTATTGAGAATCGTTGCTACGATCGACTTCCCACACGAGTACTGTTATTCAGAGAATTGTCTACGTAACCTTATTTTGTTGAAAACTATTGAAAAATTATGTCTCATTTCAAAGTTTTTGGGTGTGGACCATCGGGGTTAGTCCGTTCCTGACTTTGTAGCAAAACAACTGACTCCTGCATGAAAGCTCATCGTAAGAATTCATTCGTTTAGTTAATCACCAACATTTAGACGGTTTTGAATATTCCCTTTGAAAGTTATCAAAGAAAAACATTTTTCATTTTGTAACTTTGAGGGCCCGTAGCTTGGTAACGAAGGCTTTAAGGAACAAAAGTTATATGTAGTACTGGTGATATTTTGACCCCATCTATACATTCTCGAGAGAAAAAGAGGAAGTCCAGGGATATATAGGATCTACCCTCAGTAGCGTGCCAAAGGAAAAGAGAAACATCTCAATTGAAGAACATATAATAAACTAAGATAAAATGCCTGGACTATTGAATATTTGTTCCAATTTTATATTATTACGTATATACACTCTGATCTCTGCTTATTTATACGCAGAAATCATTATTTTTTTCTGTTCTCCCCTTGATGAATTTTTGAACTTGTCTAATCGACACTAGGTGGGGCATTCAGAATCATCATAACAATCATCGTTTGGCAACTCACCTGTATCTTTGGGGGGAGTTTTTGAGAGAGCAAGAATTTTCGCAGCTCTAGGAATACTTTGTTACGTTAACCATGTTGAGATTGTGAAAAGACGTACATAGGCCGAACAAACAGAAGAATCAACATCCTTAAAGAAGATCACAAGATTTCCATACGAAACAAGGAGATCACATCGTCACTATTCCAACATGTACTCATAACAGGACACAGCATGAATTTAAATGACACTCAGATATTGGCAAGTGATGAGAATTTTCACTCCTAACAACGAAAGAAACTATCGAAATAACAAAACGACCACATCATATGAACAAAAGGGATGACGAAGCATATGGCGATCTATCCTGACCCACCAACAAATTAATCAACAATAAAACATCAACGGGGATGAAACATCGACGCTTTCAGCAGATAGTTCACCCAGCAACACTCATGACGACTTGGCAACGGCGCGTCCAACAGCGACCTCTTCCGGCCCCATACAAAGCAGAACATGAAGAAAGAGGATCGTGACGATGGTGCACAATTGAGCTCCACCGGTAGCGATCTGGCAACAACGCATCCAACAACAACGTTTTCCGGCTCCACACGCAATAGGGCACAAACGTAGGAAACCAATCGTGACGACCCTGCGCAATCGACTTACCACCATTACAAAATGAAGAGCACAACACGAAAACATCACCTGAAGATGGCAGATGTGAATTCGCCGGAATGTCGTGAAATCGGACCTTTTCAGGGTCAAGAACATAGAACGCGGACAGTGTGAGGGTCTTTTTCTTCTACTAGCAAACTTTGGTGCCTCTCAGTAGTTTCGGATTTGCTTCAGGCGCCACCTCCATTTATAGTTGCTCCGGGCAGTATCAGTGAAGAAATGACACACTCCAGGGGTCAGTATAGTATTGACCAACACAACGGGGCCAGAAAGGCAGACTTCAATTGCCCTGGTCTGAGTTTCGAACCTGTGAGCGGACCACAAAATAAATAGTTTCACGCAGAGCCACGTAACTAAGTGAATACAATGAATAAAATACTTGACTCACAACTAGGACCAATATTTCATTCGCTTTGAGCACTCTCAACTGGGTCAACTCTACTACTCACAAACCTTTACGTAGTTTCTGCTGGAGCACTTCTCACACGAATGCAGTTCTGGATTACTTTGGAGTGGCTTTCAGCTGGGCTTTTCCCTCCACTGCTTGCCCCTGCGCGGACCGGTCTCGTGTGGACTCCACGATTTTCCAGCGAAGCGGCCTGTCGTAATCAAATGCTTGCTCTGCTGGAACCTTCGACTGCTTTCCCGTTCGGCCAGACTGCAACTGCCAATTCAATCGTACTCTCGGCGATTCATCGTACGTTGATTTGATTTTGTCGCGGGAAAAGGGAGGCCGACGCGAATCGTTCTCGTACTTTTATCGGATCTCGTCGCCGCGTTAACTGAAGCGTGATGCGTTGTTCTAATAAAGAAACAAATGCGGGGTTTTGCTCAGATTTATTCTACGTATTCTAAACCACCATGAATGATGATTTGCGGATCATTATCAATGAAGATAGACTTTCAATGAATTTCAGTGCTTTTGGCTATTCTGTAAACCGGAAAATAAGGAACGTCGTTAAGGAAAGGTGTGAGAGGTGTTAGATCGTTTCGCCTGTGAAAAAAGATAATGTGTTATTACCTATCAGCACAAATGCGGTTGGTTTTGATTGGATGTTTCTGGACCCACACGGATTTTAGCATAGTGGGTTTCTTCCTTTGGTTTAATCATTTCCAAATAGTATTGCTTTTACTGTGGTTGAGTAGTAAAAAGAACTATTTTTTCGTTTGTCATCAGATAGTTTGGAACCTTTCTGTTTCGATATTCAATATGAGTATACGTTTGACATTGAAACAGAAGACAGTGAATGACGTGTCTGTCAAGATGATTTTATGAATTTCATAGTTTAGTATTGCCATCTATCTTCCATATTCGAACTAACTCAATAGTGTATTATGATGAGTATTCATTGTGATAGAAGTTCCATCTGGTGTTTCAATTCGAAATGAAGAAGTTGGTGGTGTTGTTTTTGTTTTATAGTATGTAATTTGAAAACCAACATCACGATATATCATGGTAAAATAGATGTAGCTAATATATAGTAGAGAGACACATAGGAAATGATGGTATATGCACAACAATGTGGAGAGGGGAGTAGATCGAAGTGGGAATTTTATTAAGATGATTTTGTGGTAGATTTTACTCAGTCCCTCGAAATCCATTCTATCATTTGAAGCATTTTGGTTCCGTTTTATGTGGATCATCTCTAGAAATTATCTTTCTTGGGTGTTTCTCTCTGTGGTTAGGATCTTAGTGTCATTATAGTTGAAATCATGGTTGGTAAATTTTTTATGTTTGTTTAGTGCTGTTGATGCATTTTTTGTATATATATGTCCATTCATTCTGCTTTCAAGGTGTGGTTACGTTTGGCCGATATACACTTCATTGCAATTGTTCCCATCACAGGGTATTTGGTATATAGTGTGTTTTTTTGTTCTTTGGATTGGGCGTTTTCAATTTAGAGAATGTTCTACTGTTCAGAGTGTTGTAACCTTTGTGACCAATTTGTAGATTATAGGGTTTTGTTGCTTTGGAAAGTTGTTCAGGAAGACCTTTCATGTACACCGAACAACTTCCCAAAGCATCAAAACCCTATAATCTACAAATTGGTCACAAAGGTTACAACACTCTAAACAAAAGTACCTTCTTTAAATTAAAAACGCACATTCCAAAAAATAAAAAACACACCATATACCAAATACCCTGTGATGGAAACAATTGCAATGAAGTAGATATCGGCCAAACGTCACAACACCTTGAAAGCAGAATAAATTGACATAAATATACAAAAAGTGCACCAACAGCACTAAACAAACATAAAAAATTTACTAACTATGATTTCAACTATAACGACACTAAAATCCTAACCACAGAGAGAAACACCAAAGAAAAAGAGAATTTCTAGAGATGATCCACATAAAACGGAACCAAAAAACCAAAATTTGTAATTTATATTTGTATGTATATGTTTCAAAATGGTCAAACCTAAAGGTACGTACCTTGGAAACCATTTTGAAACATATACATACAAATATAAATTACAAATTTTGAACCTCCTCATTAAAGATTCCACGTGCACCATACAAAACACACAAAAATCAATAACTAACCTGATTAACTCTCTCAAAATGCAATATCCCAACAAATTAAATTTATCAACAAAAGATAAAAAAAAACAAAAACTATTCCTGAAAGTTAAAAACAACAATATTAAAAAAATTAACACACTAATAAACAAAAACAAAAAAACGAAAAACCAATAGATACCGAATTGGATCACCAACTTATCCGGAATACACATTCCTAAAGACATAGAAACAATATTAGCATATGGAGAAAATTATTCTGCACCCCTAAACCAAATAAAGGAAATCCCAATAACAGAATACATTGCAAGTATAGAAACAAGCTTAAAAAACACACCAACAAACGGAAGTAATGAAATTAGAACAAATGTCGTTAAAGCAATCAACAACTTCAAAAACAAAATGAAAAATAATAGACTCCACAATAATAAAACCCAAAGAAAATTTATGAAAGATTTAAAGAAAACTGAACATTTCCTGAAAAATAATCCTCAAATTATTGTGACCAAACCTGATAAAAGCATCAAGGCAGTCATAATGGAAAAAACAGAATACGAAGAAAAAATGAACACTATACTCCAAGACAAAAACACATACAAAAAACTTCGCCAAAACGCTACAACCAAATACCAAAATCAAAACAATATCCTAGTAAAGAAATGGCATAGAATTTTTTTATTTCAGATACAATGGTAAACCAACTAATAATCCACAACGCAACATCTCCAAAAAGGCAACCAAAACTACACAAAGATAATCGACCTCTTAGACCAATAGTATCAAGTATTCAGTCACCATTTTATAATTCATACAAATTCCTAGCCAATAGTATGTCTTAAATAATAGGACAAAACAACTACTACATAAAAGACTCGTTCACCTTTAAAGAATTTATTGACACAGTTAGTATTCCAGACAATTATATCCCAGTATCACTGGACGTCATATCACTATATACAAACATACCAATTGACCTAGTCGAAAAGATTATAAATAAAAAATGGCACAGTTTAGAAGAACACACTCCACTCTCAAAAAAAAAATTTATAACAGCAATAGAACACACACTATCCACTAACTACTTCCAATACATAAGATGAATTCTACCAACAAACTAATGGATGTGCAATGGGTTCCCCAATATCGAGCACAGTGGCACAACTGATAATGGAAGATCTAGAAGAAACCGTTATTAATAATTTAAGTTTTGACTCACCGTTCTATAAACGATACGTTGATGACTGTATCACAGCCATACCCCTTAATAAAATCGACGAACTCCAAAATGCATTTAATACATTTCATACCAAGTTACAATTTACCATCGAAACAGAAAAAAACAATACAATCAATTTTCTTGACCTCACACTATTCAACGAACATAATAAAATTAAAACACAATGGTACACAAAATCGACTTGGTCAGAACGATATCTGAACTATAATTCTAACCACCCCATGTGCCACAAAAAAAGTGTTATTACAAGCATAACAGATAGAGCAATTATTCTGAGCAGCCCATCACTGAGAGAAAAGGCCTTAGATAAGGTTAGAAAAACGCTCACTAATAACAACTATTCAATTAACAAGATAAACAGAATAATCAAAGAACGCACACACAAATTCTATAACAAAACAAAATCGAAACAAAAATCTGAGAAACCAACAACATACACCACAATTCCCTACATCCCTATCGGATAATATAAAAAACATCCTAAACAAACACAACATTTCCACAAGTTTTAAATCATTTAACGCTTTGAAAAAATTATACACCCCATTAAAAAGCCAAGACCCCATAATGAAAAAATCAAACCTAGTATATAAGTAGCATCCCGTGTAATGATTGTGATGAAGTCTATATCGGAATGACCTCACAACTATTATGTAATAGAATAAATAGCTACAAATATGCTTAACAAGCAAGTACCGCTATCAACAAACACATTATTACAGAAAATCATAACCCCAATTTCAATAACATAAAAGTACTAACATACGAGAAAAACAAAGATAAAAGAACATTCAAAGAAATGATACATATAAAACAAAACAAACAAGCCATGAACAACCGCACAGACATAAACAATTTGAGCAAAATATACCACACTCTAATTTAAAAACAAATAAATAAATCCCAGCTGAAACAAAACATTATTCAGTTCACCCATATCACCCCCACACACGTACACTACACCATCCCAGAGGAGAGTACTACGGGCCTACCAACAACAAACAAAATAACTATAAATAGTTCCACACTACGTCGTTCAGACGCTTTTAATGACAATTGGCAAAACAACAAACCACAAAATATTGAAAGTTTTCTGTTAAAACAATGGTACAACAAAATTTAACACCGCCCCGAAATCCAACTAATGTTGGTAACAAAACACAAGCATGGTAAAACCAAGGTACGTAACCCAAAAGGTAATTAAAGTTATTTTCAGACACAACCTAACTTTCTACATATGATGTTATCCAAACCAATATCTTATTTTCAGATTCAAATATTTTTAATGTTTTTAATAAATTTTACTGAAGATGCCCCCGAACGAGGGCGAAACGTTTAAATAAATGTAATTTTCTTCTCATTTTAATACAATCGAATCTGAAACCCAAGAAAACTCCAAAAATAAAATCACCAAGATTCAAGAACCCACTATACCCAAAATATATATATATATATATATATATATATATATATATATATATATATATATATATATATATATATATATGGTTAGTGTGGGTTTATTGAACTTTGGATTCTTAGTAAAAAAGAAAGACGTTTCGTCCTCAGCTAGGGACTTTTTCAATTTATTCTGTAAATAATGGAGGCCATTTTTGTTTTGTTTTTTCGTAAATAATATAATATACAAAAATTATGGATATAACCAATTTGGTACGTACCTAGGCGGCATAAATGGGGAAGTGAAGTGTTGTGGTTCACGCATTATGTGAATCGTTGTTTGTTTTTCATTTTTTTATTTTTATTGTTGGAAATGTTGAAATACATAGTTTTGCTATTCTGTCGTTCTCGTATGGGAGACAGCGCATGTGAAAGCAGCCTGCAAGTTACTGATTTGACAGTGTGATGTGTCAGGTTCTATTATGTTGGGTTTGGGACTTTGCTGTTGTGGGGGGAAGAATGTGTGCACATTGTTTTTGGGATATACTTGGATTTGTGTTGACTGGCAATTGTAAGATTTTGTGGTAGACTCGACTTAGGTTATCTATTTATGTCTGTTCTGTCATTCATCGCATTTTTGTTTATTTTGATGTGTATCATTTCTTTGATGGTTCTTTATTCAAGGTTATTTTCATAGTCTAATATTTTGGTATTTTCGAAATTTGGGTTATGATTTTCGTTTATTTTGTGTTTATTAAGAGCAGTGGAGGATTTTGTCATGTATTTGTGCCCTTTTAGTTTTGGAGTTTGGCCCTTTTAATTTTTGTTTCACTTTCAAGCGGGGTATATACTTGTTTGAGGAGGTTATGTGTTTCATAACAGACTTGGAAGTTATATTTGATCAAGATATTTTTGATATTTTCAGCCAAAACTTGAATGTAGGGTATTATGATTGTTTTACTTGAGTCGATGTTTTTTTTTGGGTGGTATGGATGATTGGTTGTAATGTTTATGGGTTCTTTGTTGGATGATGTTGTTTATAAATTTGAGAGGGTAGTTATTATTAATAAGTGTTCCTTACTTTTCTCAGGTTTGGGATTGTTAATAATATTGCTCTGTCAGTTATGCCAGCTACTACGCTTTTTTTGTGTGTTAGAGGGGGATTTGATATGTAATTTAAATACCTTACTGACCACGTGCTTTTGGTATAACATTGTGTGAGGACAAAACAGACAGAACAGACATAAATCACCTGAGTCGAATCTACCACACAAGTCCAAGTATATCCCGGAAACAATTTGAACACATTTCCCTACAACAGCGAAGTCCCAAACCCAACATAATAGAACCGACACATCACACTGCCAAATCAGTAACTTCCGGGCTGCTTTCACATGCGCTGTCTCCCAAACAAGAACGACGAATAACAAAATTATGTATTTCAACATTTCCAACAATAAAAAAATGAGAAAATGGAAAACAATCAAAGATTCACATAATGCATGAACCACAACACTTCACTTCCCCATTTATGCTGCCTAGGTACGTATCAAATTGGTGATATCCATAATTTATGTATATTATTTACGGAAAAACGAATCAAAAATGGCCTTCATTATTCACAGAATAAATTGAAAAAGTCCCCAGCTGAGGACGAAATGTCTTTCTATTGAACGTTTTTTTTTACTAATAATCCGAAGCCCAATAAACCCCCAGTGACAATATACCAAGGATTCAAGAGATAAAAACAAGAATATATATATATATATATATATATATATATAGTGTGACCCATTCAAAATGGAACCACCCCTATAAAATACGAATTTCTCAGTCATTCTCAAAAATTTTTTTTTTGAAAAGCAAGCATCAAAAACTGTATCTTGACACAAATTTTCATAACTTTAGTATCATTTCCAAGGCACTCTATGGTTTTTTTTCTTCGTTAAAACCGGCGAAAGTACATAAGGCAATTTTTGTTTTGAAATTTGACTACACCACTGGATTTGTAGTCATTATAAATGGAAACCATAGAAATTTCATGAAAAAATATTGGATAACAACGAAGTTAAAACAACTTTAATTTTGGAAAAAAAGTATTTGATGCCTATTTTCATTTAGATTATAGACATATTTGAAATCTGGCAAAACTACCGATACAAAGTAGAACACCAGTGAATTTGTACAGCGAAAATCCGAAGTCAATAGCTCATTCCGTTCTACAGTTATAACTCCTGAAAGTATGGTAATGTGAGCGATTTCTGGTGGAAGCGATTTTGTAATGAAAATCTAACTACGCCACTGGATTTGTGAATTATATTCCCTTAAAATCATTTATTCGAATTCAGGTTATAAGTGTATTCGAAAATAAAAAAAAAATAAAAATTCATGTTCAAGTTATGCAGTTTTCAATAGCCCATAAAAACGAAAAGAACCGAATCAAGTTTTAAAGTATCAAAATTATTTATTCAATAATAAAACAGAAAGCAGGACAAAAAAAATTTCCATTTTCATCCTGCGAAACTCAACTGGAACAGGCTTTCAGAGAAGATATCAATAATTTGAGGAAAGCTGAACTAATACATTGGGCATAGGTATTGTACTAAATCAATAGTAGGCTGTGATTTAGTACACCACAAATCGCTCACATTACCATACTTTCAGTAGTTATAACTGTTGAACGGAATGAGCTATTGACTTCGGATTTTTGCTGTATAAATTCACTTGTGCTCTACTTGGTATCGGCAGTGTTGCCAGATATCAAATATGTCTGCAATCTGAATAAAAATTATAATCAAATACTTTGTTTCCAAAATTAAAGTTGTTGTAACTTCGTTGTTAACCAATATTTTTTCATGAAATTCTGATGGTTTCCATAAATAACGACTATAAATCGAGTGGTGTAGTCAAATTTAGAAAAAAAAATTGTCATAAACTTTTGCCGTTTTTGACGAAGAAAAAAACCATAAAGTGCCTTGGAAATGAAACTAAAGTTATGAAAATTCGTGTCAAGATATAGTTTTCGAAGCTTGATATTGAAAAAAAAATACTTTCGAGATTGACTGAAAAATGCGTATTCTACAGGGGTGGTTCCAGTTTGAATGGGTCACACTGTATATATATATATATATATATATATATATATATATTGAGAATTCTAGGACAGCAGAACGCAATGTACTCTTATAACATTTTATTTCCAATATTTCGACAATGAATATTGTCATCATCAGGGAGCTACAAAGGTTTTTTATAATTATCAACATACTATAGTAGTTTCACCTCTGTAGCTCCCTGATGATGACAATATTCATTGTCGAAATATTGGAAATATAATGTTATAAGAGTACATTTGCGTTTGCTGCTGTCCCAAAAAATTTCTCAGACTTTTTCCTAACTAACAGCAAAGACTACCTCTCCTCTTTCTATATATATATATATATATAAATATATATATTATATATATATATATATATATATATATATATATATATATAGATGCCTGTTAAGTTGTGACTTCCGTTATGTTGAAAGGGCGACCTGACTTCCATGTTTTCTCAAAGATATATATTATTGAATTTTGGATATATATGTTGAGGGGGACTCTAGGAATACGATTCTGAAGAGAGGGGAAGATATATAATTTTTTTTCAAAAATAATTTTGTATATATACAAAATACGAACTCACTTCCATATAACTGTATAGATTCGCTTCATAAATATACTGTTGTGTCTTTATCACTTCTATCCATTTCTATTCAACGTTGTTTTCAATAAAATGATATAGAGATAGTTAATGTGCGAGAAAACTTTGGTGAAATTCCTTAGACTTATGGAGTTCATTTTCCCTTATCTAGTTTTCAATTTGCTCGTGTACCGGATTTTTTTTACAAGCTTTTATTCAGTTTTACTTGTTAGTTCGTTATTTAGGGTCAAATCTTGCAAGTGAATTTTGACAGATTTCTAGTCGACCGGTCAATTTTAAATTTGGAATGTGTTCATGATTCTGGTGACAATGCATTTTGGAATTTTTGTTGGAGGAAAAAACAAAATGGCGGCTCCAAGATGGCGTACGAAATTTGTAATTATAGCCGGATTCGATTCAAATTTGGCATGTGGGGGGTATTCGGGGTCGGAGATTATGATTTTTTTGTAAAAATTTATAAATTCAAGATGGCGGCTCCAAGATGCCGGACGAGTTTTGTGATAATGGTCTGATTCGATTCAAAATTGGTATGTGGGGATTTTTGGGGTCGGAAGTTATGAATTTTTTATCGGAATTCATAAATTTGAAATGGCGGCCCCAGGATGGCGGGACGAGTTTTGTGATTATGGACCGATTCGATTCAAAATTGGTATGTCGGGGTCTTTGGAGTCGTAGGTGATAATGAATTTTCTGTCAAAATTCATGAATTCAAGATGGCGGCTCCAAGATGGCGGAATGAGTTTTGTGATTAGGGACCGATTCGATTCAAAATTGGTATGTGGGGGTTTTTGGGGTCGGAAATTATGAATTTTTTGTCGGAATTCATAAATTCAAGATTGTGGTCCCATGATGGAGGACGAGTTCTGTAGTTTTGGTCCAATTTGATTCAAAATTGGTGTGTGGGAGTTTTTGGGGCGGAGATCATGATTACTTTCAGCCCAAAACTTCCAGGAAAGAGACCCTGTAATAACGATTCTATATTAGAAATGAACAAATTAAGGCGAACTAACTGAAATGAAAAACTTTTCAAAGACAAGCTTTTATTTAAGCCATGTACTGAAACTATAATTATTTTTTGTTGAATTATTTGGTTTCAAAAAGCTAGTCGCACGAAATGTAATAAAAATAATACTTCGACAAAATAGTACTTACTAACCAATCACTGCCTAATCAAATTAATTGATACCTACTTTTATAAACACTTCGTGCGAAAAGCTTTTTGAAACCGAATAATTCGACAAAAAATAATCAAATCATTGTCAGCGATGACTTAAACTTATCTAATACGTTTTAGTACACGGCTCAATTAAAATATTGTCTTTAAAAGTTTTTTTATTAGTTATTTTATTCTCTTTATGTTTGTATGTTTGGGTCAGATCCTACTATCACTTCTTCTCTCCCATTGGACTCTCTGAGAACAGTTAATGAGAAGAACATTTAATATCCACAATACTAATGAATGGCCCAATTGTTATCATTCTCAAAATTTTCATGTGCTTTGAAACCATGACCACAATTTCAAAGAAAATAAAATTTCAGTCATATATCTTTCTCATTTGAATTTTGAATCCCTGAAATTTGGTGAGACATGAATTCGGATTTGTTAAAAAAAGGAAGGTGTTGTAGCCATCATTGCATTCTTTAGTGAATTGAATTATTTTTCAGTTTCGGGTAATCCTGACCAAAGCACAGCCTCTCCTAGGTCGAAAAATTAAATATCATGTCTCATATATTTTGACAAGAAGAAAGCGAGTATGTAAGCATATACAGGGTTTCCCATGGAATAAAAATTTGTGGTCGTTTCTCGCGGAACTGACAGTCGGCCATATTGAATTTTCAAGTAAAAAAATCTGAATTCATGTTTTATATACACTTAATTTGATCGAAATCCCTCTAGAAATGAGGAAGTTATAAGAGTGATCCATACACCTATGTTAGTATATTTCAGAGAAGGTGCAGTTTCTGTCATTTCCGGAAAATTATACGATAATAAAATAAACCAAATACCATTTTGAAAATTAAAACATTGGTTCGTTTAATTCCAATAAATAACCCTATGTAATCGGAAATAATCATCAGAATTGAAAAAACAGAATATCAATACGTAAAGGTGATTAGCGACCACGGGTTGTTGTTTTTCCACCCTGTATGTTTTTCTCAATTTGGAGAATAACATAATCTTTATGAAGATTGGGAATTTTGTGTGAAATTCAAATAATAACTTTTTTCAATATAAACTTTTGATAAAGGTCGAATAGAACTGAAAAACACTTATAGGTTTATGGTAATAATTTTAAAGTAATGGAGTGTATCGGAAAACTAATGGTACATATCAGATTTTTTGAACAACTTTTGCAATTTTGCTTCAATTACTGGTACTGTTCTGCTAATTGCAGTTTGTTTAATGAATTCCTTCAAATTCTGAGCTGACGGGTAACTTTTGTTCTCGATGCAGGATCCAAAGTTACCTTTGAGCAAAGCAACTGCTTTATCTGTCGAACCTGAAAATGTATATAATGTTTGTAACAACCTAAAAAATATAAACCCAAACCTTTCTTCTTGATAATTTTTTTGTTTTGTTAAGAACTTCTTCATGCGAATCTGATGAACCTGTGGATTTTAATGTAGGTATTTTCAAAATAGAACACACACCGAATCTGTTTCTGGAAAAAATAAGTCATTGTTACTGTTTGAAATAATCATACCGTTGTTTTTTAAACTATTTTTTTCAAGAGGGAACACTATATCATAGTCATCTGAATCTGAAATACTTCAAATATGTAAATGTCAACTAACCTGATTTTAGGATTATGAGGACTTTTATCATGATCAGATTCAGTGATGTATGCAAAATACTTTGAACAGAGAAAACAAACAACACCAAAGAAAATCATCTACATGCGCCTACATTTTGTTTGAAATAAAATAACTACCATCTGCATGCAATTGCTCCTCAAGACTTTAGGATTTGTAGTTATGTCTTCCTCGCAATAGCAGCATTGAATAATTTTTTTCAGGCTGTCTTGTTTTTCCTAAAAAGATTCACTATGAATTTCAAATCACAAATGCAAATTACCATGCTTATTTTTTAGAATAATTTCGTACTTTGTTATATATGGCTGTTTTGTAATACTTTTTACTTCCAGGAAAAAAATAAACCGAGGGTCACAAATTGTTTATAACAAATTGTTAACTTAATAAATAATGAAATTATTGATGAAAAAAAAAATTTTTAAGCTATAGAGAAATGCCAATTATGATTTTTGAAGAGAGAAAAATTTCTTAATTAATTATTTTAACAAACGAAATAAAAAAAACGTTTATAAACAATAAAAAAAATATTTAAGGTCATTTTTTTAAATCTTAATTTTGTCTTGAGAATGAAATGGTGAAAAATGATTTTTTGAAAATATTATATTTGTTTATTTGTTTAAAAACATTTGTCAACAATTTTTTTTATTTTTTTATATTTTTTTTTGTTCATTTAAAAAAATTATAACAAACAAAATATAAAACTTCAATAAACTTTTATGGCGTGATCTTGTTAAGTATGTATATAAGAAGGGCTCCAGGAAGCAAACAATTTATAGGTCAATTATTTATACTTTTATGTCGACTTTCGTAAAAACAGAGATTGGATAAAAATTTGTTTGTTAATAATCGTATAACTTTTTGAAAAATCGACCTAAAAATGTTTTTCCAACGGGGCTTTATTCTTTGAAGTGGTCTGATGACACCATATTATTATTGGCAATTTCCTCCTCTTTAAGGATCTGTTTTCAAAAGATCTTATATATCAATAGTTTTTGAGTTATTAGCGAAAACCTTAATATCTTTTTTTTTCATCTTCTTTTGTTAATAACAAATGCAATTTTTTATGTGCTAATAAATGCTCGGGTTACATTTTTCTAGACGTCAGTCCAAATCGAATGAGCTATCGCACATATTTTTAGGACCGGGAACAAGAATTTACCCGTTTTTTAACTTGTTAATCAGACTATGTTGTCTACTTGAGTTGACGACGTATGGAAAACTTTTTGTTATAGAAAAAAAATATTATCCATAAAAAATTCCGCATGTTCTAAAACCCAACACATAACAATCAAATCTTGGAATTTACCAGTCGTATATGAGGTTTGGAAACCGAATGAATTTGGTAGAAAACATTATCGAAAATTAAAATTATGATAAGTTGAAATATATAATACATAAATATGGCGGAAGAGAATAATAGTATTTTCAGGAAGCCTCCGATTCATCTAATTAATACGGTTCTCGCAGTTAATGGTCAACAAATATTCGTAGTCGACGCTGTGGGCTAAGTTAGTCTAATGGAAATTTCTGTAGAAATGCTGAGGAATAGTATGTTTCGATGTGTAAACTTCAATTGTTAATCTAGGGAAAATCCTAGAAAGATAAAAAAATCAAACATATTTAGTTATGGTTAGATATTTAAAAGTGTTTATCAATTCTGAACACCTTTTCATCATTAAAATTTTTGATATTGTCCACAAATAGAGGTATTTTGCTATAGAATCAATTTTTTTTGACAAACCTCGTATATGACTGATACATTCTGAGGTTTGATTGTTTAATATTTTTATAAAATTCGACTTCTTTTTGCCAAACAAAAAATAAAAAGTTTTACATACATTGCCAACCTAAGTTTTTTTCTTCGCTTAACATTTTACTCACGTTCACATAACTGGTGTTATTACTTTCCATATGATTCAGATTTTTGTTAGATCTCTCTCTTCAACAGTCTCATAATCGAAAACCACACATTTTTTTCCTGGGACTCTTTCAGCAAAACCATGTCGGTTTTCTCTTTCAACTGATGAAAAAAAAATGAAATGAATACCGAAGTGGAGGCGTTTTCATCTTCAATATCAGCACTCCTCATTCGTTGAGAATGTTTATGAACATTTTAGATGTAACATTTTTGCACTCTTGCCACTTTCATGATTTTATTTTCAGGAAGAGAAACACATATGTAAATAAAAAACATTCCAATAACAAGCTTCCATTAAAATGCACCAAAAAGGCAAAAACTAATTTAGACGGGTCACGTAGATTATTCTGTGAGCAATAGAATCAAAAACGTTCATCGAAATGCACTAAACAGTAGAAAATAATTTCTTTAGATTTGTTTGACGTAGGTTATTCTGTGAATAATAGATTCAAAAGCTTGCCGTGTTTTCAATTTGAATACAGTGACGGTTTCCATTATTTTACACAGTAATTTCCAATTATTCTAAGTGATTTCCCATTATTTTCAGTATAGTGCTCACCAGATTCCCAAATAAATTCACCCCTCGCATTCGATAAGTAACGGATTCTGAAAATGTTCAATTAATACCAAATAAATTCCGATCAATTACAGCAAAAAAGAAACGAGAACTAATAAAAAAAATGGGTGAAGTTGGCGTCCTCAACTCTCATTATCATGATTCAAAATTGCAATCAGGAACTCTAGAACTCAATCGAATATACTCATAACTCTTACAAAAATTAAAAAAACTCAATGCCAACTTGGTTGGTAGGTAAATAGAAGCTGGGTATAAGTCGCTCATCTGTTGATCAACGTCGCTTAGCTTTTGTTTACTTCTGTTTACAAGATATTCTAATCGTGTGAACATATTGAAGAGTCACCATTGAGGGTCCTTTTATAAAATGATCCTCAATAAAACGTCTCGAATTTGTTAACTGTTAACATTTGTTGAAAAATGGACATTAATAGGTATAAATCTGATATGACAGATTTCCCGCGCATAAATCAATACATTTAACTCGATAACTAAGCGAATGCTCACAGAATAAAATTGGTCCTTTTATAATTTGTAACTGCACTTACCTTTGGTTCTGGCCATTGCCACCATTAATTTACCCCTATTCATTTTTAATATATATCCTCAACACATACACAAAGGCACAAACGATTATAACCTAGAAGCAACAACGTACCTTGTAGATGACGAAAGTGACTACGTGGTGCCTGAATCTACAAATGCGGGTGGATCCCCGATCGCAGCGCCAACGATATACTCGCGAACCAAAACTGTGGTTTTTGAGTACAGGGGGTCAAAATGACTTCCAGAACAACTTTTGATATGATGCCCATAATGCCCTCTAGATTCTAAATCTGACCAAAACAAGTCAAAACGTTGTGACTTCCAGAATCGGAAGTGACAACGGTATATATGAGGTGACATAGTACCCTGTATATCGACTTTGGAAGTGATAAGGTACCTTTCATACATATATATATATATATATATAGTGGAAGATGGTCGTTGCTGACTAGTAAGGTGTAACAAATTGATTATTGGGGTATGCAGGTGAATCAGCAGTGACGAATTTGAAGTCCTGGTCAAAAACGAAAATGAAACTGGCGAAAGAATACAATAGAAGGTGTTATTTACTTCAATGCAGAAAATCAAGAATATTCCTCTCCCACATCACATCGTCCATCAGACCGATAAAAGAATTATTACTGAGACAAGCTGCACTTGCTGATATCAAGGAACAGAAATACAGGTTAGGGGTGAAACTAATTATTATTGAGATTTGTACCAATCACTCTGTAATCAAAAAATTGGAAAATTCTTTATTGACACTGAAAAAGTCAATCATTTCACTCACAAATGAGACAACTTTTCAGGTTTTTTATAGTAAACAACAAATAACATACAATAAGCTTTTTCACAAAGTAAAAATTAAAAATATCAACAAAATGAAAAACTTGAAAGATTGCCAAACACAAACTGTCATAAAATCAAATCCCAAGTGAATAAAAAATATTTCGATCACACCAATTCCAGAAAAAGTTTCAAAATTTTCATCTTTAGGTCCGAAATTCACTATTGAACCACAGATATGCAAGGACATTTCCATAAAAAAATATTTTTTCAGATGTAGACCATGTTTGTTCATTACAAACTCTAACCAGAGAAATATCACTATAGCTCGAGCTACGAACATCATTACAAATCAGGTACAGAAGTCGAATCACACCACATCAATTTTCCATGAACTTTTGGAAAAATCTAAAAACTTTCTGAAAGATAATCCCAACCTGATTCTCACACAGTCAGACAAAGGCAATGTCACGGTAGTCATGGAGAAACAACAATATTTGGAGTTATCAAATGACATATTGTTAAATAACAACTCATATATAGAAATGAGAAAAGATCCTACTACATCCATTCAAACTAAAAGTAATGAACTTATTGAGTTCCTCCATAGCACGAGCCAAATCAACATTGTGACCAAAAAAAAGCTCACCAACTATTGTGGAATTTCTCCAAAATTTGACTCTCTTCCTAAAGTACATAAATCAACCTTATCAGTCAGACCGATAGTATCATCAATTGGTTCTCCTACAGAACCTATCGCTTCTTTTTTAACTGATATTCTCACGAAGGCATACAATTTTGGCGATGTGTACTATATGAAAGACTCCTTCGAAGTAACCAATCAATTCAACAATGTAATATTATCAGATAACCATGTACTAGCCAGTCTGGATGTGGTATCCCTTTTCAGTAATGTCTATCTTGAAACTTGCCAGAGAGCACTACATAAAAATTGGGATAGTATTAGTAATCATTGCAATATTAACGAAGAAACATTTATGAAACTACTAATTTTTCTTTTTGAAAATACATATTTTTCTTTTAATGATAAAATATATGGACAAACCTTTGGTACTCCAATGGGAGCTTCAATTTCACCCATCCTTGCGGCCTACGTAATGGATGACCTGTTGGACACTGTACTACCAGTTTTATCTTCCAAACCTGTTTTCATAAAAAAATATATGTCGATGACATTATTCTGGCAATGCCAAAGGATAGTACAGATGGGATTCTCTTTACCTTCGATAACTATGACCCAAATATCCAGTTTACTATAGAAACCGGAAACATCGAACAATCCGTACCATTTCTAGATACCAGATTTGTACGTTCCAATGAGAACAAAATACTGATAGATTGGTATCGGAAAGATTGCAGTTCTGGAAGATATTTGAATTATCTGTCCTATCACGAACATTCGGTGAAAGTAAATCTGGTAAAGCAGATGAGGAACAGGGTGCTGAGAATTTCAGATGTAAGTTTCTACAATAAAAATATTAAAATCCTCTCAAATCTCTTTTTAGACAATTATTATCCTCCAAGTTTAATAAAAAGTATATTGTTCAACACATCACCTATTATGAGCCACAACATAGTCAATAAATCTCAATATATCGAATAATAACACAGTGACTACTATCAGTATTGTCCCCAGTATTTCAACCTCTTTACCGTACCTTAGAGATATTTCACCCAAACTTGCTAGACTTCTCAAAACCATAGATAATATCTAAATAGCGAACAGAACATTCCTTACAATTAAATATATTCATTCCAAAGTGAAAGACAAAGTTCCAATGTTAGACAGCAGGAATGTTATATATAGTATACCTTGCCAGGGTTGTGACAAATTGTATATTGGTCAAACTGCAAGATTATTGAAACAGAGATTAATATCCCATAAAAGTGATTACAGGCACCATCCAGAAAGATGTGCTCTAGCAGATCACGTGAACAAATTCGACCATCATATGAACTATGATGAAGTTAAAATACTAACTGATGAACGGCACACTGCTAAGAGAACTTTTTTGGAAATGGCTTTCATATCACAGGAAAAAAATCATATGAACAAAAAAACGGATCTCAACAACCTAAGTGAAATTTATTCTCTCTTATTAGCAATGGACAATACAGAATTTTCCTCAAATCAATCTGAGCTCATTACTAGTTATAAATATATCTTCAAGTTGGCCCAACCTTCAGTTGGTACTAACAAAAAAATTACTAAAATACTTTGGCCAATAATGGCAAACCATTTCATATCAGTTGGTACTACCCTCAGTTGGTACCAGTGACTGTCAAAGCAGATGATAAGTGAATAAATAATTTTCCCACAATTTATAACCTATTGTACTTTTTCAAGACACACATGTTCAGACTTTATATTTTTAATATTTTAATTAGTAACGTTTCAATGAATTTTAATGTGTATAATTAGTTGACGATTTGAAACATGTGTTGCCAACTTCAAATTCAGAACTTATATTTCACCGTACTTTACATGAAAAACATTCATAAACAACATAGAAACTAATCTCAACAAAGATGTGAGTTATTAGTACCTTAAGGTCCGAATGACACACTAATTTGTTCAATTCATCATTGTAGTATCCCTGAAGATGGAAATAAAACATTCCGAAAGCTTGGACAAACTTAAAAGAGTACACTCTTTCTTTTGCTGGATACCCCAATAATCAATTTGTTACACCTAGCTAGTCAGCAACGACTATCTTTCACTAAAATCCACAGACATGGGGTTTTACCAGAACATCGGAAATACGTTCGGTGAATCAGCAGTGACGAATTTGAAGTCCTGGTCAAAAACGAAAATGAAACTGGCGAAAGAATACAAAAGAAGGGGAGATTTTCGGAGTGTTTCTTTCTGTCACTAGGTACCGCCAGTTAAAGTTTATCTTTTCCGGCGTACCTATAGGTGTTACAAGCTCGATGATGGTTTGTTTACGTTGTATCTCACTTCCGCCAGAGTTCTTTGGACCTTTGGCTGGTTGACAACTGCGTACTGATGAGGGCCAAGAAGCCTGAAACCGGTATGCGGATTGTTAGGTGAACACGACATAAATCAAACATAATCGAGCTTATTAGAAAGAAACATTTGCATTCAATGTCCATTGATATTATATGGAAGTATGCATGGATTTTCAGGTGAATATCATTCAACGTTCTGCGTGGTATTTGCCAGGGAAGTAGTTGTTTTTCACCTGAGATCTACCATTTTCTGGTTCAATTTTATATTGAATCCTTTATGTGAAGAAAACCGTTTAATTCGATTTTTCATTCATTCCACTTCACATGGCACTTATCTTTCACTATATGCTAGACGGGCTTGCCACTCCTACTGAGAAGGAATCTTTTATTTAGAAACCTATCGAGGTGGGAGATTTTCGGAGTATTTCTTTCTGTCACTAGGTACCGCCAGTTAAAGTTTATCTTTTCCGGCGTACCTATAGGTGTTACAAGCTTGATGATGGTTTGTTTACGTTGTGTCTCACTTCAGCCAGAGTTCTTTGGACCTTTGGCTGGTTGACTACTCCGTACTGATGAGGGCCAAGAAGCCTGAAACCGGTATGCGGATTGTTAGGTGAACACGACATAAATTAAACATAATCGAGCTTATCAGAAAGAAACATTTGCATTCAATGTCCATTGATATTATATGGAAGTATGCATGGATTTTCAGGTGAATATCATTCAACGTTCTGCGTGGTATTTGCCAGGAAAGTAGTTGTTTTTTCACCTGAGATCTACTATTTTCTGGTTCAATTTTATATTGAATCCTTTATGTGAAGAAAAACCGTTTCATTCGATTTTTCATTCATTCCACTTCACATGGCACATATCTTTCACTATATGCTAGACGGGCTCGCCACTCCCACTGAGAAGGAATCTTTTATTTAGAAACCTATCGAGGTGGGAGATTTTCGGAGTGTTTCTTTCTGTCACTAGGTACGGCCAGTTAAAATTTATCTTTTCCGACGTACCTATAGGTGTTACAAGCTCGATGATGGTTTGTTTACGTTGTGTCTCACTTCAGCCAGAGTTCTTTGGACCTTTGGCTGGTTGACTACTCCGTACTGATGAGGGCCAAGAAGCCTGAAACTGGTATGCGGATTGTTAGGTGAACACGACATAAATTGAACATAATCGAGCTTATCAGAAAGAAACATTTGCATTCAATGTCCATTGATATTATATGGAAGTATGCATGGATTTTCAGGTGAATATCATTCAACGTTCTGCGTGGTATTTGCCAGGAAAGTAGTTGTTTTTTCACCTGAGATCTACCATTTTCTGGTTCAATTTTATATTGAATCCATCATGTGAAGAAAACCGTTTAATTCGATTTTTCATTCATTCCACTTCACATGGCACTTATCTTTCAACAATATTTGGAGTTATCAAATGACATATTGTTAAATAACAACTCATATATAGAAATGAGAAAAGATCCTACTACATCCATTCAAACTAAAAGTAATAAACTTATTGAGTTCCCCCATAGCACGAACCAAATCAACATTATGACCAAAAAAAAGCTCACCAACTATAGTGGAATTTCTCCAAAATTTTACTCTCTTCCTAAAGTACATAAATCAACCTTATCAGTCAGACCGATAGTATCATCAATTGGTTCTCCTACAGAACCTATCGCTTCTTCTTTAACTGATTTCCTCACGAAAGCATACAATTTTGACAATGTATACTATATGAAAGACTCCTTCGAAGTAACTAATCAATTCAACAATGTAATATAACCAGATAACCCTGTACTAGCCAGTCTGGATGTGGTATCCCTTTTCAGTAATGTCTATCTTGAAACTTGCCAGAGAACATTTATGAAACTGCTAATTTTTCTTTTTGAAAATACATATTTTTCTTTTAATGATAAAATATATAGACAAACCTTTGGTACTCCAATTGGAGCTTCAATTTCACCTATCTTTGTGGCCTACGTAATAGATGACCTGTTGGACACTGTACTACCAGTTTTATCTTTCAAACCTTTTTTCATAAAAAAATATGTCGATGACATTATTTTGGCAATGCCAAAGGATAGTACGGATGAGATTCTCTTTTCCTTCAATAACTATGACCCACATATCCAGTTTACTATAGAAACCGAAAACGTCGAACAATCCGTACCATTTCTAGACACCAGATTTGTACGTTCCAATGAGAACAAAACACTGATAGATTGGTATCGGAAAGATTGCAGTTCTGGAAAATATTTGAATTATCTGTCCTATCACAAACATTTGGTAAAGGTAAATCTGGTAAAGCAGATGAAGAACAGGGTGCTGAGAATTTCAGATGTAAGTTTCCACAATAAAAATCTTAAAATCCTCTTAAATCTCTTCTTAGACAATTCTTATCCTCCAAGTTTAATAAAAGGTATATTGTTCAACACATCACCTATTACTGAGTCACAACATAGTCATATAAATCTGAATATATCGAATAATAACACAGTGACTACTATCAGTATTGTCCCCAGTATTTTTACCTCTTTACCGTACCTAAGAGATATTTCACCCAAACTTGCTAGACTTTTCAAAACCATAGATAATATCAAAATAGCGAACAAAACAGTCCTTACAATTAAGTCTATTTATTCCAAAGTGAAAGACAAAGTTCCAATGTTAGACAGCAGGAATGTTATATATAGTATACCTTGCCAGGGTTGTGACAAAGTGTATATTGGTCAAACTGCAAGATTATTAAAACAGAGATCAATATCCCATAAAAATGATTGCAGGCACCATCCAGAAAGATGTGCTCAGCAGATCACGTGAATAAATTCGACCATCATATGAACTATGATGAAGTTAAAATATTAACTAATGAACGGCACACTGCTGAGAGAACTTTTCTGGAAATGGCTTTCATATCACAGGAAAAAAATCATATGAACAAAAAAACGGATGCCAACCACCTAAGTGAAATTTATTCCTTCTTATTAGCAATGGAAAATACAGAATTTTCCTCAAATCAATCTGAGCTCATTACTAGTTATAAATATATCTTCAAGTTGGCCCAACCTTCAGTTGGTACTAACAAGAAAATTACAAAAATACTTTGGCCAATAATGGCAAACCATTTCATATCAGTTGGTACTACCCTCAGTTGGTACCAGTGACTGTCAAAGCAGATGACAAGTGAATAAATAATTTTCCCACAATTTATAACCTATCGTACTTTTTCAAGACACACATGTTACAGACTTTATATTCTAAATATTTTAATTAGTAAAGTTTCAATGAATTTCAATGGGTATAATTAGTTGACGATTCAAAACATGTGTTGCCAACTTCCAATTCAGAACTTATATTTCACCGTAATTCACATGAAGAACATTTATAAACAACATAGAAACTAATCTCAACAAAGATGTAAGTTATCAGTACCTTAAAGTCCGAATGACACACTAATTTGTTCAATTCTTCATTGCAGTATCCCTGAAGATGGAAATAAAACATTCCGAAAGCTTGGACACACTTCAAAGAGTACACTTTTTCTTTGCTGCTTATATATATATATATATATATATATATATATATATATATATATATATATATATATATATATATGTGGTCATTTAAGTGTGCAATATATGGGGATTTTTTAAATTAATTCCACAACCAAAATACAAATATTTCCGAAAGTTGGTGCATTTGCGATAATCATATTCTAAGTTGCAAGTCACACAGCATACAAGATAGTAAAAAAAAATATAAAAATTGTGCAAGAGTAAAGTACCTTAATTTCAGAAAATTCAGCAGAATGTTATCGAGAAAAGTTGTTCAGAATCAAAATGTTATGACCAAATACCAAACATGGCCTCCCAATTTTTTTTTTAAACCTCACTCAATAATTTCCCATTCTTCTGTATATTCACCATGAAAACTTTGATGAAAAAATCAAAATCAAATCAGTTTCGCTTAACTCTGTTCAAATTTAAGCATATTTGTAACTTAGATTTTTAATTTTCTAGGGAATTACAAACTTCAGGTTTGTTGCAACGATATTAAACGTTCGCATTTTTTTCAACATGGTAAAACAGTAGTGATGATAATATGCATATTGAAAAACTTAAATTTAAGTATCGAAATTTGTATTTCAAATGTTTATTGAAACACTGTACAAATTAATCGACAAACATGTAATCCTACTAAAATAATCGCGGATACCCATGAGAAAAACAAATGAGGGTTAAAATTAAACAATATCATTATTATTATTATTAAAATTAACAAAACAATGTTTCCATAATGAATGCACTAAACACACCCAAATCTTAAAAACAATAATACAATGTTTTTAAACTTATTTTAATGTGATGCTGATGGTTTTGACAATTTTTATAGGCTTATCACAAGCTTTTATTAAGTTCACTTGTTAGTTCGTTCCTTCGTTAGGGTCAAATTTTGCAAGTGAATTTTGACAAACTTCTAGTCGTCCGGTTGATTTGAAATTTGGGAGATGTTCATAATTCCGGTGAAAATGCATTATAGAGTTTCTGTTAGAGAAAAAAACAAAATGGCGGCTTCAAGATTGCGAAGGATAATTCTAATTATGGTCGGATTTGCTTCAAAATTGGTATGTGGGGATTTTCGGGGTCGAAAATAATGATTTTCTTGTCAAAATTTATAAATTCAAGATAGCGGCTCCAAGATGACACACAAATTTTGTGATTATGGTCCGATACCATTCAAAATTGGTATGTGGTGGTTTTCGGGGTCGGCGATTATGAATTTTTGTGTCAAAATTCATAAATTCAAAATGGCGGCTTCAAAATAGAGGAAGAGATTTCTGATTATGGTCATATTTCATTCAAAATTGGTATGTGGGGATTTTCAGGCTCGGAGATTATGAATTTTCGTCAAAATTCATCGATTCACGATGGCGACTTCAGGATGACGGACGAGTTCTGTGATAATGGCCAGATTCTATTCAAAATTGGTGTGTAGGAGTTTTTTCAGCTCAAAACATACAGCGAAGATAACTTGTAATAACGTTGCTCTATTAGAAAAGCAAAAAATGAAATGAATAATAAAAACTTCTTAAAGACAAGATATTATTGAAGCCGTGTACTGAAACGTATAAAATAAATTTAAGTCATTGCAGACAATGATTTAATTATTTTTTGTTGTATTATTTGTTTTCAAAAAGCTTGTCATGCGAATTGTAATAAAATTAATATTTCGACAAGTTGCCACTTACCAACCATTCATTGTCCAATGAAATTAATTGGTATCTACTTTCATGAATACTTTGTAAAAATCAAATACTTCGACAAGTTCCTAAATACCAACTTTTATGAACACTTCGCGCGACAAGCTTTTGTAAACCAAATAATTCAAAAAAAATAATTAAATCATTGTCAGTGATGACTTAAATGTATTTTATAAGTTTCGGTATATGGCTTATATAAAAGCTTGTCTTCAAAATTTTTTTTTAATTATAACTCAACAATCAACAAACCAAAATAAATTAAAACAGAAAATATTTAAAATGCCAAAAAAATATGTGCAATTTTTTTTATCGAAGCGTCTCTGTATATCCACCTTCTCGTTCCATGCATCGAATTGTCCGATCATATGATTCACTAAGGGTAGATAGCAATACATTTGCTGGGATATTTCTGCAATGAAATCTTATCGAATTTACAAGATCCTTAGCATTATTGAATGGTCGATCCTTGCATACTTTTTGCTTTCAATATCCCCTTTAAAAAATCTATTGGGGTGAGATCTGGCGAACGAAGAGGCCACCGTTGATCGGTATTTCGTCCTAACCATTTATCACCGAATTCTCCATTTATTCATTCAGAAACAATTCTTGTATAATGACATACAAACCATACTCTATTTCGTTTTGTTAACTCATATTATATAAAAAATCCGTCAGATAGTTTTCTAAAAACTGTAAATTGGTGTCAAATTTCTTGGGTGGATCTCCTAGGGTTTTCAACAACTGCCTGAATTACCAGTTTTGGTACGTTCATTTCATTAATTATAGTCTGAAGACCCTCTCTGTTTGAAATTGATAAATATTCTGCTAACTATGCAATAGTGAACTTGTTCGTCTGGATTTCGTTCATTGAAAATATCTGCTGCTTCACGCACTGGTTAATAGTTATCTCCACATATCAAAACTAACGCTGCCTTCTCGGCTAACATTAACTATCTTGGAGCGAGCATTTGAAATCAAGTTAACTTAATTATCGAACAATACTTATTCAAGAATCAAAAATTAATGACACCAAACTGTCATAATGTTTACTTTAAACCCTCATTGGTTTTTTTCCATGGGCATCCTTGATTATTTTTGATGGAATTGCATGTTTGTCGATTGATTTGTACAGTTATTCAATGAACATTCGAAATAACATGCACATTATGATTACTACTGCTTTACCTTGAACATGAAGTTTGTGATTCCAAGAAAAAATGGGGAATTATCAATATTTTCTTTGGAGAAGCTATGTTTTGGTTTCCTAACAAGTTTTCTCGATAAAATTCTGCTGAATTTTCTGAAATAAGGATACTTTACGATTGTACAATTTTTATATTTTTTGACCTACCCTATATGTTGTTCGACTTGCAACGATTCTAAATGCACCTGATATGATAACCGCACATGCCCCAACTTTCGGCAATATTTGCATATGTTGCAAATTTTCCATATGTTGCCATTATCCCGTTATCTCGTTTTGGTGGCATAATTAATTTGACAGTCAAAGTAATGCTTTGTGACAACTATTACAAATTCTCTAACCCTTCTTCACCCCTGTAGGCACGGAATTCTCATAAATAATATTAAACACGATTTTTTTATTTGTAACAGAGAGCCGAAACATAAATTTTTATGACCATTACTCAAAAACTAACGAAACCCCATACAAACCCCGTTTCACACCTTCAGGGGTATTATTTCTAAAAACACTGAAACATATACCAATTTTTATGACCCTAACTTGTAAACTAATAGAATCTCCATAAAAAAGTTCACCACCCATTTCACCGCTTCAGGAGATGAATTCATAAAAATACTGAAACAGGTATTTCTTTATTTGCAGCGAAGACCTGCAATTTAAATTTTCATAACCCTATCTTGAAAATTCATTTGTAACAAAGTCCTCAAATACGCTGCTAAAATTTCAGCTCTTCAGGTCCAGAGGTTTGGTCTGGGCGTGTTCATATATATATATATATATATATATATATATATATATATATATATATATATATATATATATATATATATATATATATATATTTTATATATATGATTATTTTCTCGCTCTATTATATTATTTTAATAATTATATTAAGTGTTTTTTCTCGCTTTACTTTTTTGAAGATTTCGACAATTTATTTTTTTTTCCCTTTTATTTTGTCTTTAAAGGCTAAAAAACAAGAATGGTTGAAAAATATCAAATATGAAAAATTGGTATGAACTTACATGTAAAATGAGTTAAATTACCGAATATAAATGTATGAAATATATCGACATTATGACTTCAAAAAATTTCACACTGACAGACATTTGAATTTTTGTGAGTAGTTGATGTTTCTGTGTTAGGATGTACAGGGGTTTCTGTATGCATATTTATTAAAATAAAAGTTAATTTTGAAAGTAAATACGAGTAGATTTTGCTTAGTTGGTCGAGGTCAGATCTCTTATTCATGATATTTACGTCACTATTAACTGTCACCATTTCTAAAAGAAGTCTTTTTGTCAAATTTTGTTCTTGATATATAATTTTTGTGTCATGATAATTCATCATGTGATCTTGGTTCACTACATGATCAGCGAGTGCACGAGAAAGTTTTTGGAGTCTACAGTCACTTTTATGACCAGTGATTTGTCCAAGGTAATTTTTATCACAAGTACTACAAGGTATACTATGAACTGAATTGTTTTTCATCGGTGCACATTCTGCGTCTTTTAATTTTGTATATATTTTATTTATTGGAAGGATATTTTTCTGTGATATTTTAATATTGAATTCACTTTTGAATACATTAATAATTTTAGGAGACAAATTTTTTATGTATGGTATTGATCCGAAAGTGATTATATTACTGGAATTTGGTTCATTTGTATCTCTATTGACAGTTTCATTAGAAATTTTATTGAATAATTATTTATTGAGTAGGCTATGAGGATACGAATTGTCTCTCAATATTTCGTATAGTTTTTTTGAATTTTTATCTAAAAGAGATGGGTGTACCATTTTATGTATTCTACTCTTTATTCCTAAAATGAAATTGATTTCCGTTTTATGTGGATAGTGAGATAAATAATTTATATATTTTCTGGAATTGGTAGATTTGATGTGCCAATCTAATAAAATTGTATTGTTTTCGGTTCTTATCAAAAGAGTGTTTAAAAAGGGTATCGTATAATCTGTTTCTTCTCCTTTTGTGAACTGAATGTTCGGATTGAAACTATTGAATACATTAACTGTTTCTTCAATCTTATCATGTGGAACTGAACAAATTATATCATCCACATATTTTTTGATGAAAGGCATTTCAAAAGGAAGTTTGGGAATACAGAATTCTAGAAGGTCATCCATAACATATTGAGCAAAAATTGGAATTGAACCCTTGGGGCCAAAATTTAAAATGTATTTTGGAATACACAGTAAGTTGTATCGAAAATCAAATCAATCATTTCTAAAAACATAATTTGGGAAATTTTGCAATGTAATTTTATTTTATTCCAGTGTTTCTTTATGCTAATTTTGATGACCTTGATAGGTATATTATTGAATAATGATACAACGTCCAAACTTATGAGAATATAATCAGGAGGAATTTGTTTTTCTTGAATGAAAGTTGCAAAATCGAAAGAATCTTGTACATAATAGTCATTGTCTTGTTCGTATGATAATGTCATATTATATTTACTGATTGTGTAATTTTACAATTAGGTGCAATAATACAAGTAGTGAACCAAGATCACATAATGAATTATCATGACACAAAAATTATATATCAAGAACAAAATTTTACAAAAATACTTTTTTTAGAAATGGTGGCAATTAATAGTGACGTAAATATCATGAATAAGAGATCTGACATCGACCAACTAAGCAAAATCTACTCGTATTTACTTTCAGAATGAACTTTTATTTCAATAAATATGCATACAGAAACCCCTGTACATCCTAACACAGAAACATCAACTACTCACAAAAATTAAAATGTCTGTCAGTGTGACAATTTTCTGAAGTCATAATGTCGATATATTTTATACATTTATATTCTTTAATTTAACCATTTTTCATTAGTTTGATATTTTTTAACCATTCTTGTTTTTGAGCCTTGATAAAGACAAAATAAATTGTCGAAAGCTTGGAAAAGTAAAGAAGAGTTTTTCTTAATATAAGACTAGACTGAATATATAAGACCAGACTGAATATCTAATTCTTCAAAATAATATAAGTACAGTCGAGAAAATAATTCACTTTCATAGGATGGGTTTATACCGTAACATTCAACTGCAATATGGTTACCAGATATCAAGATATCTTAGGAATGGTCAAAAGTTAACATCAAACTTGCGAATATGAAGAATCGACGTATATTTCTACTCAAGTGCAGAAATAACAACATCATACCTACTCATATCATAAATAGTACAAAAAATATTGAAACACTGATAGAAACACACAATGGAAGAACAGGACAACAAGTAAATAATTTCCAAATAAAAATGAGGAAACAAATTCTCAATCTCGAAATAAAAATTACTCACGATTCCTTATCAAAATTAGAACAAAATCTCGAGAAAATATCCGGTGATATCAACGGTAAGCTGCCTCAACATATATGGGAAGAATTTCAACAAAGAACTGAAAGAAAGTACATCAAAAAATACGAATAAGTTAAATCTAGAAACATTCAGTAATTGAATCGAATGAAAAATCAAATGAAAGAAACATTAGTTATCAAAGATAATTGGTTGAAGAACTTAACTGATATTCCAAAAGACATAAAATCTTTCCTTTCTTTAAGTCATAAGTTTTGCATACCGCCAACAAAAAGTGATGTTTCTGTTCCTTTATTATTAGCTGACATAGAATATCTGATAAATAATTTAGATTCACATAAAAAAGATCTCTTCAGAGCTAAATTAACGAATATAATAACTAACCATTTACATGAACCTTAATAATCAAAATTAACTTAAAATTATTAAAAGAAATTATTCTAAAAACATTAATTGATATTAAAATAAAGGAAATGTTACTGTTATCATGAACAGAGATGACTATATTCATTTTCCAATGTTACTAAACGATAACAAATACTACAAAAAACTAATCGAGATCCTACAAGTACAAATCAACAGAATTGTAATAATTTAGTCAACAAAATATTTAACAAAAAATATATTAGTGAGGAAGAGAAGAAGACATTAACATTCTACACCGCAAACAGTCCAAAATTCTACGGTTTACCCAAAATTCATAAACCTACATTAACTTTAAGGCCGATCATTTCTTGTATTAATGCACCTAATTGTAAATTGCACAATTAGTACAGATATTTATCATACGAACAAGACAATGACTATTATGTACAAAATTCTTTCGATTTTGCAACTTTCATTCAAGAAAAACAAATTCCTCCTGATTATATTCTCATAAGTTTGGACGTTGTATCATTATTCAATAATATACCTATCAAGGTCATCAAAATGAGCATAAAAAAACATAAAATTACATTGCAAAATTTCCCAGAATATGTTTTTAGAAATGATTGATTTGATTTTCGATACAACTTACTGTGTATTCCAAAATACATTTTATAAACAAATTTTAGGTACCCCAATGGGTTCTACAGTTTCACCAATTTTTGCTCAATATGTTATGGATGACCTTCTAGAATTCTGTATTCCCAAACTTTCTTTTGAAATGCCTTTCATCAAAAAATATGTGGATGATATAATTTGTTCAGCTCCACATGATAAGATTGAAGGAACAGTTAATGTATTCAATAGTTTCAATCCGAACATTCACTTCACAAAAGAAGAAGAAACAGATTATACGATACCCTTTTTTGACAATCTTTTGATAAGAACCGAAAACAATACCATTATATTAGATTGGCACATCAAATCTACCAATTCCAGAAAATATATAAATTATTTATCTCACCATCCATATAAAACAGAAATCAATTTCATTTTAGGAATGAAGAGTAGAATACATGAAATAGTACACCCATCTCTTTTAGATAACAATTTAAAAAAACTATACGAAATATTGAGAGACAATTCGTATCCTCATAGCCTACTGTCAATACAGATACAAATGTACCAAATTCCAGTAATATAATTACTTTCGGATCGATACCATACATAAAAAATTTGTCTCCTAAAATTGTTAATGTATTCAAAAGTGAATTCAATATTGAAATATCACAGGAAAATATCCTTCCAATAAATAAAATATATACAAAATTAAAAGACGCAGAATGTGCACCTATGAAAAACAATTCAGTTTATAGTATACCTTGTAGTACTTGTGATGAAAATTGCATTGGACAAACGAGTCAAACATTGAAATCACGAATCACTGGTCATAAAAGTGACTGTAGACTCCAAATACTTTCTTGTGCACTCTCTGATCATGTAGTGAACCAAGATCACATAATGAATTATCATGACACAAAAATTATATATCAAGAACAAAATTTGACAAAGAGACTTTTTTTAGAAATGGTGGCAATTAATAGTGACGTAAATATCATGAATAAGAGATCTGACATCGACCAACTGAGCAAAATCTATTCGTATTTACATTCAAAATGAACTTTTATTTTAATAAATATGCATACAGAAACTCCTGTACATCCTAACACAGAAACATCAACTACTCACAAAAGTTCAAATGTCTGTCAGTGTGACAATTTTTTGAAGTCATAATGTCGATATATTTTATACATTTATATTCGTTAATTTAACTCATTTTACATGTAAGTTCATACCAATTTTTCATATTTGATATTTTTTAACCATTCTTGTTTTTTAGCCCTGATAAAGACAAAATAAATTGTCGAAAGTTCGGAAAAGTAAAGAAGAGTTTTTCTCAATATAAGACCAGACTTAATAACCGCTAATTCTTCAAAATTATATATATATATATATATATATATATATATATATAATATATATATATATATATATATATAAGAGAATATAGGTCTAAGCTTCACCACACAGATTATAGGTGTCGCTATCTATAATTTGATCCTTTATATATATATATATATATATATTTATATGTATATATATATTATATATATATAATATAATAGTCTCTTGACTGGTTTAGAGACACTTGTGTTTGTGAAAAACCACTGAAAGATATTTTCCTTGAGGTTGCGGTCGATAGGAAGTGGCCCATTTGAAAAACAATTATTTGTTAAACTGTCGAGTTTTCGAAAAAAAAAAATTCAAAACCTCTTGAAAAAACAAAGTCCGATTGTAAAAAAGAGTAACTTGTAGATAATCATCAATATCAAAATAACATGAATGTTATATCCAAAAATCCAGGCATTCTACGCAGTGATTCCACAACGCAGTTGCAACATTTCAAGAGCAAATAGGACATGCCAAATCAGCATTTATCCACTTTGGCTTCCAGGAGCCGTAAACAAGGCGCAGTTCTGAATCAGCACCACAGCATGTATAAAAGGATCCCAAGAACCGAAGAGCGTCACTTCTATTTCCTCACTTATATTTGATTAGTCGTCACATTCATAGTCTAAATTTTAAAATTTAAAAGTGAAATAAAGTCTGTTTTTAAAAAGTGCTTTCAGTGAATATCAATATTCCAAATTGGCGCAGTCGGTAGGGTTTTTCAACTCTTGTTAGAAGAACCCAACGCTAGATGAGAAGACGGTCTCTGGAGTCCTTGAGGAAATACGCAAAGAGAGGCCCATCCCAAAGTAGCAACACTCATCCAGCTCGATTTTATCTACCGCCGCCCAGCGAATGGAAAAAAAAACGCCAAGAAGAAACAAGACAGAAATTGGCAAGTAAGAGGAAACAAGACTTGCAAGCAAGAAATCATCGTAGCACTCCTGAGTCTTTCCTGTGGATGAGGAACACCCAGTGAAGCCCCTGAAACTCATCATTCATCCCCAGCACCCCTTAAGCTCCCTGTGGATTGAAACACCTAGTGAAACCCCTGACAGAGAACTTCAGAAATCTCACTTGAAAATAATTGTAAGTGACATCTAATCATCCAGTCTTGAGTAATTCAATTCATTAGTTCCATACAGTTTTAAACCATTCACTATACTTTTTCAACTTCAAACTTAGAAAAAAGTCATGTTCTGTTAAACAAACCTCCCAATTACGACCCATTTCACCCAATTTTGAATATTTTTACTTTCATTTTTTTTATAAACATTCATTAAAATGTCTGCTTTCGACAATGGCGAACAGCTGAAGTAGGAAATGATCCCGAACTCGAACCGTACAAACTATCTGAAATTTTTCTATCGTCCCTGAGTACGATGGAGATCCAATCTCTTCAAATACTTTTTCAAATGCCTGTGACCATGCCCAACAAATGGCAGTCGGCCAGAAAAACTTTTGCTAACGATTCACATCAGAAATAAATTGAAACAAAAAGCAGCCCAATTGACAACCCCGATACCTATGCCGAAATAAAAATTCTTTTGAATTCTCACTTCAGAGGTTCAAAATATTTCACATCATGAATCCAAAATCTACAAGACTTGATTACTGACTTGGCGATTTTATCTTCCATTGGATAAGCTTGTGTAAATTTTCGTCTCTAATAGTCAAGGCGTAATTTTTTGTTGGGATTTCTAAAAGATCGATGTCAATTCTTTCGAAAGAATTATGATAGCATTTCTTGAATAGGAAGGTCTGGATTATTTTCAACATAATAATTTTGAGTAGGTTCGAAAACATGTTGATCTCTATATAGAGAACTGAACATATATTCCATGGCAATATCAGGGTCGTATGGTATAAGAATTAAGAAATATTTTCTGTTTTTTACCATCTTACTAGTTGAAACATTCATTTTATTATAATGGAAAAATGGTTCTTCTTCAAAAATATCCTCACTTTTTTTCGTGTACGTCTGTCGTTCTGTTTCTCTGTAGGAATATCATTATATTTCTATGACTCTTGTGAAGAAAGTTGTTTATTTATGGATAAAAATGTTGAATAGTCAATTAATGATTTTTCCTTAAAAAGTCCAGGAAATGTTAATTCTTCTAAGATGGTTTCAGGGGCTTTTTCCGTTAACGTATCGGATAGTTCTTCATCTCTTTCGTTTGCCATTCAATCACATTCTTTGAAATGAATAATTTTGATACGATATAGAGCATCTACGTTTTTATTTATTTTTCCATGTTTGTGAATTATTTCGTAGGAATACTCTTCGAGTTAATCGGCTGCCAGGACCCTTTATGGAAAATCTAGGGTCAGTAATCAAAATGAATTTTCTACCAAACAAATAGGGTCTGAAGTGTTGAAGTGCCCATACTATTATATTTCCAACATTACGGAACACCGTTACGAATACATTGTGACAGTGGAAAATAATTCAACAATCATACTATGAAAGACCTATGTACCCTTTTTGACATCAAATTAACTTTTTCGAGCATAAATCACCCTCAGAGTAATGGAAGCCTGGAAAGATTCTATGCTACCCTAGAGGAAATGATAAGATCCCATCAAATACCTCCAAATGTACTCCCATATGCTGTCACAATTATACGAAATATAAGACTCCCGGATTAACCCCTTATGAGTTGATCCTCGGACACACCTTTACACGAGCCCCAGAAACCCTGTATAATCAAAAAGATTTAATCACTAAATATGTTCGAGATTTAAATAACAGAATCTCGTATTATCACAGAATTGCGCGAGAGAAAACCAACAGAAATTAAGAAAAAGCCAAAATACGGTTTGACAAACACATAAAACATGAACCCCCAGACTATAAAGTCGAACATACAGTATACGTGAGAGAGTCTCAAATAGGAAACAAATTACAAAATAAAGATGGTCCTTTTAAAATTTTAGAAATTTTCCAAAATTCTGCATTTTTTTAAAATCTTGAAACTAATCAACATTCCAAAATTAATTTTGACAGAATAATACCTTATTTCGAATAATTCATTTCAGATCGAAATGCTATTCATCGCGGCTTTCACATCACTTGCGACGGCAATCTCAGGCCAACACTTAGGCCAACACTTTCCGAGTGTACTATCACAAACGACAGTTTTTGAAGATCTCGAATGATAAGTCCTTAATCAGTAGTGCATTAGAACAAAATCACAATATACTTAAGAATCTAATGGTATTTTCAGAAACAGAAAACCCAAGAATTAACTATTTTTATGCAGAAGTTAAGACACATATCAGCCTGCTAACGAAAATTGCTAATTCTTTCGATTTAAAATCAGGATAAATATACGCGGATACCAAATCAATGAATAAAAGAGTTAAAAGAGGATTAATCAATGGTATTGGTACTTTTTGGAATGCCATTACCGGTAATTTGGATAGTAGTGACGGCGAATATTTCAATGAATGCCTCGAAAAAATAACCAGAGACGAATATCAATTGGAAAATCTTTCGAAAAACCAAATTCTAGTTAACACTTCAGTAATTAGAAGTTTTAATTCTACCATTCAAAAATCAAAATAGATGAAGATACATTCAACAAGGATATTGAAGAGATTGGAGATTTATTTTTCAAGACTTTAGATGATATGGCAATCATTGAAGTGAATCCAAAAATCCTAGAAATTTGTGAAACACTTATGGAGAAACTTATTTATACTTCGAATCCTATTTGGATAATATTTCAAATTAGTTTCACAAGACTCAAAATACTTCACACATCAGTTATTACCCCCAGAAATTTGGAATATGCCCTTCAAGACATTTCTCAATAATAAAACAAATTACCCCTTCCTTCAAAAACCTCGTATATTTTTCAACATCCAGATTTAATTGAACTTGAAGCATTTCAAACAGAAAAACGAGTTATTTTTGTTCTGAAAATTCCTCTAGTGGAACCTGGATTTTTCCACATCCTTTCAATTATATCCAATCCCCATCCATGATAACAGGACCGGACTTCCACACATTTAACCAACCAATTCAAAATATATTGCGAGAGATAATGATTCCATGTTGTATTCTATATTGCATAATTTAGATTGTAAAGCTTTAGGAATCAACATGAGAATTTGTTCCGATATTTTACCTTACCCTATAGACAAAGATGCTATCCCAGCAGCATTCTAGTGACGGAAACTGATACTGCAACTACGACTCGGTGGTTATCACGTAATCACCACTGAATCTACCACTATACAGTAAGCATAACTAAAATTTCATATGTGTATGGTTGTAGTCACGTTATTCCCATCTATGGTAGCCACTTCACAGTTCTATAACTTATTAGTGTCATTTGAGGTGTCTGAAACATCATGGCCACTGAGCAAATCACTTCGAAGGTTTTCGAAATTAAAAGTGGAAAATAACCGTTGCGGTAACCATCCTGTACCACTTGACTATCACTTAGAAGTCACAGTCTCTTCCAAGAGAGTATGGTAGTTTCGGTGACGTTTTGGTAACATTCATAAATCCTTCAATGTGGCCGACGTGTTCGCCCCTTTCAAGGGTATAAGACCTATTGTAATTTTCAGGTTATAACTTTGAAGTGGTGAGTCATGAGCCTGCGACGTGGGTGCCATTTTCCAGTGGTGGAAAAAATAATAATTCAGTTCCACTGGGCACTTTATGGTGGCAGGAGCTTTAGAGTGGTAAATTTGCAATTTCTGTTACTTTTGAGTTATATCTCCAAAAATCGCCATATTTACAGAAATATGCTGGGTCGCACTGCATCGAACATAGTAATTCATCACGTAAGTATTTGTTTCAACTAACCAAAATTGATAAAACGATGTTTGGGGGATTTGAGTACATAATTTCAGAGTCGAACTATTTCCAAAATTATGTTTTCCTCAAATAAAGAGTATTCAGATGACGCGTGCTCACAATCGAGCTACAACACCCATATTTCACATAAAACTTTCAATGGTTTTAATTTTATCCCAATCAGAAGTATCCATATTCAATATACTTACTTACGCGTTTGTATGTCAATATGTTATATATTTTTATAGTGGATCAAATATTAGAAATGAATCAGGCAAAATGAAAGAATGAGGAACATTCGCCATACAAATATGTTGCTGAACAGAGATCGAGCTACATATTATTTACACAAACGCAGTCAGTTGTTCAATGTATCAAGTGTCGGCCACTACCTATCCATGTTTTTGCCAGGTCACCACAACGTGGTTGGAATGTCGCTATCTGAGATCCAGGAACGTAGCAGCCCCCAAAAAAATGTTCTTTATTTTGGTAGCCGCCGCATGATAAAACCGTGTATATTACGTGGCAGTGGTTGTAGTCAAACACCTCAAAGTTTTCAAGAATTGTGGCCACTACGTTTCGTCCACTTAAAATGCTACTTGGGATATGCGAGGCTCAACTTTTCAATGAATTACCAAGAACTTGTCTAATGTCTTTACTTTCTGCTAAATATTATCATGTGTTCGATTTAGACACAAATATTTGGCTAATAACTTTATTAGATCCTTTACTTCGAACAATTACCTGTTCAAACATTGAACCGTTTACCAACATTATTCAATTGAATTCAATTTAAAAACTTCAACCAGAATTTAATGCTTCCATTCGGAATACCAGAGAACATTCAAATATATAAATAATATCGAAAAGAAAGTCATGCTATTTTCATTCCATTGGAATGCTGTGAACACCTGCCTGAAATATGCCAATTTTGAAACCATTAAAATTGAGTACATTTAATGTTGATGATATGAATATTGCTCAACATAAATTAAATTAATATCCTGAAGATATTGACAAAATTATTAATGAAACTTTTATTACGTATTTTATCATTGTATTGATAATATGTTTGAAAATTTTATATCTTTTCTGTAAATGTAGAAAACGTTTTCCGATGAAAATTGGAATTTTGTCATGAAGAGGAGATGATCAACTCCAAGAACTTCAGGCCAACGTCAACCCTTCAGAGCCCTTTGCAGGCTCTTACCTTCAAGAAGAAGACCGAGTATTCACATCGGCAAATACATCGAGGAAGAAGAAAGAATAGTCTTGAATTCCGGTCCAAGCGAAACTTCACATTCATAGTCGTAATTATGTAATTTGAAAGTAATATAAAGTCTGTTTTTTAAAAGTCCTTTTAGTGAATATCACTATATCATGGATATACATTGTTACACATATAAAAACATGGTATCGGGTTATTCACTACAAATTACCCACCCCTTATCATCGTTATTATTACCTATAAAAAATACATGTGAAAGTTATGTAGTTATGACTGAATTTTGATGAAATGCTATCAAAAATACAGTAGCGTGCAGATTTCAGTGGATACATTTTTCATTATCAATGAGATATCCTGTATATTATTGAATTTTTGGAATACTTTTTTTCCTGATTTCAAAAATATACCATTTAATACCGTTTTTGAGTTATTAAACGTCGACCAACTTAGACTAGTTGTTAGTGTAGATATCCATCCTATGGAAGTTAACATTTTTGTGGTAAGCTATAGAAATTACAACTATATTGTTTTTCTGTAGTGACATTTCTTCAATGGAATAATCAAAATGGTTCACAATGAGGAAAAAAGTTCAAATAAAAATAAATAACGAAGATTTATTCAAATTTAAATAACATGATAATTCATAAAAGATGTTTATTTGATGTGTCCACAATTATTGTCAATGCATAATTGATAGTGTCTTCTCATATGTATAAGTGCATTGTAAATTGCTTCATTATTGATATTCAGATTATTTATTCCAAGTCGAATCGTGTCTTCAACGAGTTGATGATTATTATTACTTTAAGATGTCCCCAGAAAAATGGATCCATAGGGGTCAAGTCCAGACTATTATGTGGCCATTTAATACTTTCATTTTCTCCTATCCATATTGGGCATACATTATTCAAATATTTTTGAACGGTAGGACACTATGCAGGGTTGCCCCATCTTGCATCCAAAGTATACTGGCAAGCTCGGCGTCCAAAAAATAGTCAATTAATAATTTTTCCTTGAAAAGTCTAGAAAAATTTGTTAATTCTTCTAAGATGGTTTCAGGGGCTATTTCCGTTTCGGTATCGGATAATTCTTCATCTCCTTCATTTGCCATCCGAATTTTAGAATGGAACTCAGTACATTCTTTGAAATGATTAATTTTGATACGATATAGAGTATCTGCGTTTTTATTTATTTTTCCAGGTTTGTGAATTATTTCGTAGGAATACTCTTTGAGTTTCAAGAGCATCGAGCTAATTGGCTGCCAGGATCCTTCATGGAAAATAACCAAGCTAAAGATCTAGGGTCCGTTATCGAAATGAATTTTCTACCAAACAAATGGGGTCTGAAGTGTTTAAGTGCACATACTATTATATTTCCAACATTACGGAACACCGTTACGAATACATTGTGACAGTGGAAAATAATTCAACAATCATACTATGAAAGACCTATGTACCCTATATGACATCAAATTAACTTTTTCGAGCATAAATCACCCTCAGAGTAATGGAAGCGTAGAAAGATTCCATGCTACCCTAATGGAAATGATTAGATCCCATCAAATACCTTCAAATGTACTACCATATGCTGTCATATGTTACAATAATACGAAATATAAGATCGGATTCACCTCGGCTATCGTAAAATTCTGTAAAATAATATTTTCTTCTTCTGGGATGAGTATTTCTTGATAGGTAACTCCTGTTAATATTTAATCATAAAATATACGGCCAATAATGTTATGTCAAAGAATTCGTTGGAGAATGAGCGAGTGATTAAACGAGTCGACACTGTTTATATTTTGCTCCGTAGTTCTTTTGTTTAACTGGTGATTCACTCAGACAAATCTAGTCAATCAGTGTTACAAAAACCGACGTATGTATCGAACATTTTCACGTACTTTTGAATCGTGTTTTTGTCGACGCGCCGACCTGGTTGTTTTTATCCTAATGTTTCCACTTATTCATACGATCTGATAACAGCCAAGACATCAATTGAGTTTCGACAAAATTCAGTTCTTGCCTACTCCTCATCACCAGAGGCGTAGGCAGTATTTCAATATGGATATATTGCCGAACATTAAATTAAAACCATCAAGTGAAATCAATTGAGCCAACCTAATAAATTGCTTTTGTGTACAAGGGCAACAATAAATCAAACAGTTCTACCTCAACCCACGGATACAAAAATGTTGCACAATATGAATCAACAATCCAGTTCCACGCACCAGTTACGTAACAGCCGTCAAGACAGCACCTAAACTATCTTTCTCAAAAAAGGATCAAGCCATAGTGATGTACGCTGATGATAACCTGAAGTTATCCGACTATGTTAAGGCAATAGGCGATATTGTAGGATACGTCGACGATTTCGAATAATATAATCTGCATGTATTCAGCTAATCCCAATCTCGTTGACGATCTTTTAAAATCCCATCCATCCGTAACTATAAACAATAATGTTATAAACATCCGCAGACTCGTTTCTCCGACAAAACTAATTATCATCTCATGATCTAGCTGAGAATGCTATAAATAATCTCGGTTTACAGTTAACCTCCCCTGTCTCGTTTTTGATAGCTGGTATTCCAGGCGACGAATATTCACATATATTAAGTTTCATACAACAAGTCTACGTTCTTTCCCCATCAGACGACTTTGAATTGCAGACTTCAATAATCATTCCATTTGACAGCAACGAAAACAGAATCTTCCTGTCTACAAAGTGGAGTGCTCCATTTGCAAGCAACCTGGACACATCGCTTCTAAGTCCCCAAATCCTCCAATCATCAATTTACTGTTACAGCCCACTCTATCTGAACAAATTGTACAGGTACTCTCCACAAACCTAATAGAAAGTAACGAAGTGACCTCAAATTAGGACCTGATTTTCCCACAAATAAATCAGCTTCCCTGCAGTTCTGACCCCCACCCAAAAACGCGGACATTCCCAGCTTACAGATCTAAGCGAAAACTCAAGCCTACTCAGAGAAACAGGAAATAACACGGACGTCATGCCCCCCTCCCCCACCTATTTAATCTCCACTTCCCACAGCACTTCATAAAGCAAATGAGAAGAAGCGCAAGGTGAGTATAGCTACTGAATCTAACCTCACAACATCCATGAAAGAATGTATGGCAAAAGCCTATCAGAAAACGACAAACGCCTTCATACTTTCCATAGAAAACCTTTATGACTTCTTAGAAACTACCTTTGGTAACTCTGATCCGTACATGGGGGCCCGAAAACACACAGAGGACATCAACGCCTAGTCTCATACCTAGATCTAATTTACCACGACACAGACATTCTGGATCTCATTAGCCAACTTCCCATACCGTTTATCTTGGTAGGTGACTTTAATGCACACAACACAATGATGGGTTCAGAACGTACGTTTGGCCGTGGCAAAATGATTGAAAACGTGATTAACAACTGCAATATAAATCTACTAAACACTGGCAGCAGCACATATTTTCACGTACAATCCGGATCCTTCTCCTCAATAGACCTCAGCATCTCAGATCCGGGAACAGCACCCTTACTAACATGGCACACGCTTGATAGCCTTTATGATAGTAATCACTTCCCTATCCTAATTTCAGACAAAAAATTAAAACAAATTGGGAACTTTACAGCCAAACGCTAAAGGAAAACACAGGAAATATCGATTATTCGAACGATGTAGACGAAGCTGTTGGACAACTGACCACCTACATAATTTCGGCTGCTACGAATTGTATGGGAAAGTACTCCGCCAACCCCACAAAACGAACCGTTTCCTGGTGGAATGATTTTTGTTACATTGCAGTAAAGGAGTGCAGAAAGGCACTTAATAAATACCGAAAAACCAGAAATGATTCAGACCTGATAAACCTTGAAAAAATGAGAGCGAAATCTAAAAGGGTTCTAAAACAAAGTAAACGAGAGTCGTGGAACAAATCCACAAGCACTATAACATCCGATAACTCTCCTTCTCAAACCTGGACCAAAATGAGACAGATGAAAGGACGAAACACCAGTTTTAAGATTTCTGGCTCAACCCACGAGGGTCAAGTCATTACCAATGACCAATAAATTGCCAATATTCTCGCCCAACACTTCCAAAATAAAACAAAACTCAACCCCCAACCTCCTAACACAACGTACAACTCTCACCCCAAACAAACCCCTTACAATTGTCACTCTCTCAATCTTCCTTTCACACCTTCCGAATCAAATTCAGTCCTACTCTCACGGAAGAACACAGCTGCAGGACCTGACGATATACCGATGATCTTCCTGAAAAATATACACTCAGCAACAAAAACTAAACTGCTCGAATTCTACAATTAAATATGGTGCAGCCAACAATTCCCAGCTCTATGGAGATAATCTCTCATAATACCGATCAAGAAGGACGACTCGAATACCAATCTTTCGAATCATTTTTGGCACATTTCTCTAACATGCACACTATGTAAAATTCTCGAGAAAATGGTAAATAGACGCCTACATTGGTACTTAGAATCACACAACTTCCTAATTACAGCGCAGACAGGCTTCCGAACAAATAGATGCACATTGGACAACCTGGTTACTCTACACACAGATATCTCACAAGCTATTGAAAGTAAAAATACTTGCCGTGAGCCTAGAAATTGACAGCGCCTTCGACACGATTCGCAAAAATTCCATTTTTGAAAAACTTCCAGACTTTAACTTAACTGGAAACATTCTCTCCTTTCAAGAAAACTTTTCTACCTACATATCTTTCAAAGTGGTCACAAATGGGCGAACATCCACATCACATGTCCTAGAAAATGAAGTACCACAAAGCTCGTTTCTTAGCACCACCTTATTCCCGATGAGTATCAATGACATCTGTTCCTCAATAATTCCACCTGTCAAATATGTACTATACGCCGACGATTTCATTCTCTACTGCCAAGGCAAAGTCACGGCTAGTACTTGTACCTTACTTCAGAAGGCTCTAGATAGCATCCACAATTGGGCCCTCAAATACGGTTTTCGCTCTTCAACAACCAAATCCAATGTAATTCAGGTCAGCAAAAGACTGAACCCTCTTCTTCCACAATTGAGTCTCAATGGGGATCCGTTACAGGTGATTGGTCAACACAAATTCTTGGGAGTACTTTTTGATAAAAGGTTCACATGTAGGCAACATATTTAGGAGACTAAAGCTAACTGTTTAAATCGGATCAACATCCTTAAATCATGAGCACATCATCAATGGGAGGCAGAAGAAGAAAAACTTATAGGGATTTACCGATCACTGATTCGCTCCAAACTAGATTATGGAAGTATTATTCATATGAGCGCCTGCAAAACGTACCTCAAATCTCTTGACACAAACCAAACCACAGCATCACGAATATATCTTGGCGCTTCTAGATCCAGTCCTACGGAAAACATCTACATTGAATCTTCTGAGCCAACTCTTTTCATACGACGAGAATACCAACTATTTTTCCAGGATATCTGCCTACCCACAGAACTCAGTATTTAAAACAATTGACCCCATACAACCAACTCCTGAAAACAGACCTAGAACTCCGCTCTCACGCCCAAAAATATTATATCCCATTTTGAGAAACATTAACCTTACAGTTACAACTCTCATAAAACTTTCTTAAACCTCCCCATGGACCAAAAAACCGCTGCTATTGAACATAAGCTCGAGTAACTACAATAAGTACGAAACGCCTGACATAGTCTACAGACAAAAATTCAGAGAACTGATGAATCACCAACAGTTTGACAAAATCCTATACACTGACGTCTCCAAAGAAGTTAATGGTACCGGATGCGCTTTTACTACATCAGATACAACAATAGTAATATACAAACTTCCTGACGTATGCAGTATACACACAGCTGAACTATATGGAATACTACAAGCTTTGATGACTCCAGTACAGGTTAACAGTAAGCTCGCCATATGTACCGACTCCCTTTCATTAATACAATCCATCAAAAACAACTACTCACAACATCCCTCAGTTCAAGATATCCTCGATACCTGCCACCACCATCATACTAGAGGCACCTATGTGAATATCATCTATATCCCTTCTCATGTAGGTATCACTGGCAACGAACATGCAGACCAAGCAGCGAAACAAACTTGTTTCTCCGACTTGCCAGTAGAGCGAATTCAACTCCATCAAGACCTAAAATCAGCAGCTCGACAAACAATGATTCAAACATGGCAAACACATTGGGATACAAGTAACACAAAACTACGTACAATTCAAACCACAGTTACCGCTCGGAAGATACGTCCAATGACAAGAAAGGACAGAAGTGTTATAAGGAGACTCAGAATAGGTCATTCCCGGCTCACCCATGGCTACCTGATGTCATCACAAAATCTCCCTACCTGTGAATACTGTGATAGTGTAAGACTCACAATTGAGCATTACAGCCCAACCCGTCGCAAACACAAACTAACTGAAACTCTCAAAAACATTCTTGAACAGTTTCAGTGATACAGTTTCTTAAAGACTGTCAACTGTTAAATTCAATTTGAATCCTATTATGTAATCGAATGTAACACAGATCCCGTGTCAGTGGCCACTAGATGCCGAGACACGTTAATTATAATTAAAAAAAAAGAATTCGTTAAGAGTACAGATCTATTGAGGTAATCTCTCATAATACCAATCAAAAAGAACGACTCGAATACCAATCTTCCAAATCCCTTTCGGCCCATTTCTCTAACATGCACACCATGTAAAATTCTCGAGAAAATGGTTGATAGACGCCTACATTGGTACTTAGAATCACACAACCTTCTAATTACAGCGCAGGCAGGCTTCCGAACGAATAGATGCACATTTTACAACCTGGTACTCTACACACAGATATCTCACAAGCTATTGAAAGTAAAGATGATTGCCGTGAGCCTAGAAATTGACAGCGCCTTCGACACGATTCGCAAAAATTCCATTTTTGAAAAACTTTCAGACTTTAACTTAACTGGAAACATTCTCTCCTTCTTAGACATTTTTTCAACCAACAGATCTTTCAAAGTGGTCACAAATGGGCAAACATCCACATCACATGTCTCAGAAAATGGAATACCACAAGGCTCGGTTCTTAGCACCACCTTATTCCTGATGAGTATCAATGACATCTGTTCCTCAATAATTTTACCTGTCAAATATGTATTATACGCCGACGATCTCATTATCTACTGCCAAGTCAAAGTCACGACTAGTATTTGTACCTTACTTCAGAAGGCTCTAGATAGCATCCACAATTGGGCCTCCAAATACGGTTTTTGCTCTTCAACAACCAAATCCAAAGTAATTCAGCTCAGAAAAAGACTCAACCCTCTTCTTCCACAATTGAGACTCAATGAGGATCCGTTACAGGTGATTGGTCAACACAAATTCTTGGGAGTACTTTTTGATAAAAGGTTTACATGTAGGCAACATATTTAGGAGACTAAAGCTAACTGTTCAAATCGGATCAACATCCTAAAATCATTAGCACATCATCAATGGGAAGCAGAAGAAGAAATACTAATAAGGATTTACCGATCACTGGTCCGCTCCAAACTAGATTATGGAAGTATCCATCATATGAGCGCCTGCAAAATGTACCTTAAATCTCTTGACACAATCCAAACCACCGCATTACGAATATGTCTTGGCGCTTTCAGATCCAGTCCGACGGAAAGCATCTACATTGAATCTTCTGAGCCACCTCTTTTCATACGACGAGAATACCAACTATTATCCTATTTTTCCAAGATATCTGCCTACCCACAGAACCCAGTATTTAAAACAATTGACTCCATACAACCAGCTCCTGAAAACAGACCTAGAACTCCGCTCTCACCCCCACAAATATTATATCCCATTTTGAGAAACATTAACCTTACAGTTACAACTCTCATAAAACTTTCCCTTTCATCAATCACTCCATCAAAAACCACTACTCACAACATCGCTTAGTTCAAGATATACTCGATACCTGCCACCACCATCATACTAGAGGTACCTATGTGAATATCATATATATCCCTTCTCATGTAGGTATCACTGGCAACGAACATGCAGACCAAGCAGCAAAACAAACTTGTTCCTCCGACTCGCCAGTAGAGCGAATTCAACTCCATCAAGCCCTAAAATCAGCAGCTCGACAAACAATGATTTAAACATGGCAAACACATTGGGATACAAGTAACACAAAACTACGTACAATCCAAACCACAGTTACCGCTCGGGAGATGCCTCCAATGACAAGAAAGGACAAAAGTGTTATAAGAAGACTCAGAATAGGCCATTCCTGGCTCACCCATGGCTACCTGATGTCATCACAAAATCTTCCTACCTGTGAATATTGTGATAGTGTGAGACTCACGATTGAGCATTTCAGCCCAACCCGTCGCAAACACAAACTTAGGGGAACTCTCAAAAACATTCTTGAACTACCTAACCAGTTTAGTGCTGTGATACAGTATCTTAAAGACTGTCGACTGTTGAATTCAATTTGAATCCTATTATGTAATCGAATGTAACACAGATCCCGTGTCAGTGGCCACTAGATGCCGAGACAGTTGATTATAATAATATTAATAATAAAAAAAAAGAATTCGTTAAGAGTTTTTCTTCCTTATTTGTTTTACCAATCTTTTTCTTTTTTTCTCACGACCTTCGATTTTTCCTATTGTAAACTCCTGCCGTAGAAAAGGATGACTCATCAGTCTATATAATATTTTAGTTGAGTAATCGTGATCTTCCTTTTCCTCTTATGAGTCTCTGTCAAAACTTGTACGGGTAAAATTCCATATGGTTTGTAGTTGTTTTTTTTCAAAGTAAGTTTGATTTTGGAAAAACTTTTACCTAATTGATCGGCTCATTTTTTAAACTACAATCAGAATTTTCCAAAATATAATACAATTTTTCAAAACAGTCCATTCGCAAACTAATATGGATAGGCTTACCTTCGAAATGAAGCAGTATATCTAGCTGTTCTTCCTGGTTCTCTCGAACGACATGCTTTTTTCTTATGGAACTGAAGGTATGATTCACCTTTTCGTACATATTTTTTAATATATTTTCTGACGGTGTTGGACGATTTGGATACGACACCCTATATGCACTTTTTAATGCAGTTTATTTTTGTTGTTTTGTATATAACAATTTGAACTTTTTCTTCCTCACTGAAAACCATTTTGATTATTCTTTTAAAGAAATGTCACTAAACAAACATAATATAGTTATTATTTTCATAGCTTACTTTAAAAATGTTAACTTTCATATGATAGGTATGGATTTACTGTAGTCTAACTATAAAAATAAACTATAAGTTATTCGACGTTTAATAACTCAAAAATGGTATAAGATAGGGGTAACATATGGTATATTTTTGAAATTATGAAAGAAATATCATTTGAAAATTCAATAATATACAGGGTATTCCATTAAAAAAATTATCCCCTGAAATCTGCGCTGATAGCATTTTATCAGAAATCAGTAATAACGTCACAACTTTTACATTCAACTTTTCTTTCTATTGGCAATAATAACGATGATAAGGGGTGGGTCATTTATAGTGAATAACCCGGTACATAATATGGAAAATCCGTCGTCGCTTTCAGAAATCAAATTCATCATATATATATATATATATATATATATATATATATATTTTTAATTGATATTTTTTCAAAATATTTTTAATAACTAGTCATCATAATAAAATATTTGCCCTCTGTTATAATAAGTTTGATTAATTGATTTATTTTTATTTGGAAATTTTCACTTATAATACCACAAGAGCTTCAAAATTATCGGGTATTTCCCGATAGGTTCGTTGCAAACAAATTAAGGAGTCAAGTTTTTCAGGTTAAAAAATCACGAGCGCGAAGCGCGAGTGATTTTTCCTGAAAAACTTGACGACTTTATTTGTTTGCAGGGAACCTTGAGGGAAATGCCAGATATTGAAGCTCGTTGGTATTCGGGATTATTTTCCGTCCCAAAAAAGTAGTAAATTGGTTCCAAACTGTTTTTTTTGCCTTCTCCGTATTAATGGGAACATTTCCTTTGACTTTTTTATCGATGGTGGACAGAGAACAAACTCCAAATCGACTCATTTTCATGCAAAATCTCCAATTGTCACAATTGAATTCAACCTGTCAGTTTGAAGTGTGGTTAATTTGACTGGATCATGTTTTGTTTTTTATATATAGCAACTACCAGAGAAAATTTTCAAAAAATTATCAGTATAATACCATGTAGGTTGTACCACGTGACGTCGAATGGTGCAATTCTATTGGTCGATATTTGGGTCGGAAAAATAATCAAAATAAATACCTAGCATAACAGTAATAAAATATTCGGCTATGTTGTTCACTCTTTTTCAAATACTCCTTTACCTGTATTCTTTCACCTTATCCCCGTACAGTCGGTACATGATATAACTCCCTCTCAAAACAGGATTCAGTTGCTTTGCTTGAAGTCAATGTTCAAAATACGGTTTTAAGAAAATTGCAGATTGTAATGTGATCAAAAGAAAAGTAATGAATGGAGAAAATAATATAATAATTATCCTTCGAGAATTAACTTATGAGTAGGGTTTTTCTTAAAACAGTGATAATTGAGAAGTGAAGTACTTCGCTAATGTGCAAATCAAATGACCTTTGAAAATAATAATTGTAGGTTATATCAAATTATACGAACAAAACCAGAAATACTGCTCAATAACAGTGAAAAGTGTAATGAAATGACTTTAAATAAGTGTCTTCACTCAGTTTAGTTTTCTTTCAGAAAAAGGTCCTGTGATCTGTTTACTTGTGCTTTTCTTGAGTCCTAGATGTATCCTTGGCTACTGGATTCTGCTGCTAATGTGTCATGGCCCGTTTCTCTTGTTGGACGATTTTTGGATATGGATATTGCTGGGTCCTGGAGGTGAGAAGTTTTTCCTAGGTAGTTTTCAACGGTTATCGTTTCTGGATATGTTATATAGTTGTCAATAGACCTTTTCATTTAACAGCGATAGCATTTTTTCTTTTTTTTGTAGAACCAGCGACATGGAAGTAGGTATTCGAAATTTTTTAGGGTACATATTCAAAACTGAACTCGTGTGCAGAAGACGTTTGAATAAATTAAAATGAAATTTGCGTCTTTAAATTAAAGAGTTTCATCGTTCCACCGTACGAACCGCCCCTTTGTTAGATTGAGGTTAGGTTATTAAACATAAAGACAAATCCTAAATTCAAACCAAAGCATACATCTGTATGGATTGATATCGAAGCACATGTATTTTTCAAAATTAATCTGTCAATATCAGGTTATTCTCCAGATCTGTTAATTTCATGATATGATTACAACATAAAACGAAGCAAAAAAAGAAGCCTGAACGTCTTCAAAGAATCGGAGTTCAACCTATTTTTGTTGATTCATACATACAATTATCACTACAATAAAGAAAACTGATTGTGTTTCTAGTCGTGTATTCACAATGAAATAGGAAATAGTGCTTGGCAAGTTATCCAGGGCATCTTGGTGGTAGTACTCATATAAAGCAGTGGTCTTGAATCCCCCAAAATCTTCCCACAGATTCGAAAAATATGATTATTTACGGAAATGGAATAGGTATCAACTGCTAACATTTGAGCAATGGAATCAAAAACACTATAACCCAATGAGAAGTCACTCTAAAAATTTTTAAAATAAAATATATATATATAGGTACCTTAAACCTTTTTGGCTCAACTTTTTATAACAAAATTCAAATACACCGAACAAAATCTTTTCAATGTGAAGAACACGTCAGAATTTTATACCCATAATCTGGGGGTTTCTTCTTCCACTGCCGTTAGAGAGTATTAGCTATGGGTTTCGAAGTGGAAACAGGAGCTCGCAGAAAATAAATATTTAGAAAGTGCCCAGTTGTGTGCCTCCTAAAAACGATGTTTTTTTACAATGACCTCTTGTTTTTTTCAAGGGGTTTACTCCAAGCTCTAAAAAATTGACTTGGAGAAAGTGTCGGAAAGGAGAAGGACGGCTTAGCCCATCTAAATATATATCCCGACTTTCTGAAAGGAATATACTTCTTTCAAGTTTGTGATTGAGGTTTCTGTTAACTCTGTATTTTATAAAAAAATATTACCATATGCATAACTTGTTTTATTGGTGAAGTTGTCATTGGAACTGTACTTGAGCCAAGTTCTTGGGCTGCGACCGCGCCTGTCTGACAGTTCATAAAACTTGAAAAACACTGATTTTGATTTTCTGGTAATACCTTCATTTAAAATAAATACTTTTATCATTTTTCTTTTCGGTGTTTTATGCATCACCTTTGAGTTATTAGTCACAAGGAGTTCAGCTTAGTTTTCAATGAGAATATGTCGAAAGACAAAAAATGGGCAAATTTTCTTATGACTGTCATTCGATATCTGAAGCAACATCGATCGTGATTGGTACTTTGAGGAGTAAACTTGCATCAAAAGCGCGAACAATGTGGTGAATATATTGTAAATGCCAAGTCATCTTTCGTAGGGGATGTTAAGCCATTAGAATCAATGCAGATTGGGCTCGTTAAAGAATCCTACTCTGGTTGGAATCCCAGACGGTTCATAAAAAATTCCGTTTTTAGGATGTGCCCACTGGAGTGAGTGATGAGCTTTCTTTGCAGAAATTGGCTGTAAAAAATTGCAGAAGAGAAGAAAATCTGTAAAATTATAATTTACCTTCAGGGAATTTACAACTCCTGCATATTCATGCAGGAGTACTTTATTTACACCATTTTCATGGAAACATCTAGTTAATAAAATAAAAACATACCTGAGCTCGTAGAAGATTAATTGGATATGTTGGATCTCACCAGAGATCTTTCAGATGACAATAACTTACTCTTTGCTTAGTTCATTAGAAGAGAAAATAAAATAGATTATGATAATTTCCAAATACTGTTGTTGTTTCATATTGCATTTTTTATAAGAATACTATTTCAATTTTATTTGAAATTATGCAGATTTTTCCAATGAATAAATGGTTGTCAATATGTTGTTTCATTGAATCAGCCAAATAATTTTACTTAATACTTTCAATCATAAAAAAATTAGGGAAGAACTATACAAAATAACTAGAACATCCAATTCATATCAATATTTTGATTTTTTTCATGAATATATTTTATGTAAGTTGAACAAGTCTTTTCATTACATATTTTCATTCATTTATAAGGAAACGGGTAACCCCTTTTTACAATTACAGTTAATATATATATATATATATATATATATATATATATATATATATATATATATATATATATATATATATATATAAAAAAAACTATGAATTTGAAATAAACTTTGTAGAAAGGATATTCCTTGAGGTTGCAGTCAAAATAATGGCCTATGAGAAAAAGTAAAACTCTTTCTTATTTAGTCAAGCTTTCGAAAATGTTTATTTTCATTATCAAGACAAGCTGTGGAGAAAAAAGAAAACACAATTGTGAAATACGATTTTAAACAAATCTATAGAACTTACTAAGGTGAGGTTAAGTGAAGACAGCGAACTAAACACCATTTCGTGTTTGAGGACTTTTCAAAATCATATCACTATGACACACTACTGGTAATATATAAAAACTAAACAATGGCACTCGCCCATATTGTTTAAGATAATTAAATTAACACTTTAAAATTTGAAACGGCACAATAATTACCACATGGTTGAAGCGTGACTGAAAAAGGAAAATGGTAGCTGACAAGTAATACATGACATGAAATGTCAAGTGTCAAATGTCATCTGTCCAAACATGAAACAGTCAAGGGAGAACCATGTGCTTTGTCCACAAAACAGAAGGAATAGTACCAATCTATATGACACAAAAAAGAAAATTTTTGTTAAATGAGAGAAACAATCAAAAAATACTAAGCAATTTTTATATTAAATTGGAATCAAGTTTCAACAAGTAATTGTAAATGACACTAAGGTTGGAAATATCAGAACGTTTATTCATGCTGTTTGGTTCATTTTTTATGAAAACCATTTCTAGGAAATTCCTTTTATGATAGTTATTCTCTACTGCTAAAATGGAAGGGTTGTTAAAATTACTAAAATGATTAGAATTAATATTATGTTCAGCTAATGCACAGCTGTTTTTTTTTATTTTGCAATCACTCTTATGAGATGCTATGCGACCTGTTAAATTCCTACCCGTCTGCCCGATATAAATTTTATCACAATTTAGGCAAGGAATACTATATATGACATTTGATTTCTCATATATCGTTAAAGGGGCTTTAGTTCTAGTGTAAAGGCTTGCAATAGTTTTAATGTTTTTGTTTGCAATGCGTAGTTTATCTAGTTTGAAAACATTTGTCAGTTTTGAGGTTAGTTCTCTTACATAAGGTAATGTTTTGTAAATAAAAGGTTCTATTGGTTGAGGTTGTGGACTTGAATTTATTCTTAGAGGATTTACTGTTTCAAGGTCTAAATTTATAATTGTATTTCCAGATTCAATAGTAGTAACACTGGGTTGACGATCAGTACTGAATAGTAATTTATTAATCAATTTGATTGGATATGAATTTTCTTTTAGTATTGTTTTAAGTTCATTTAAACATTCCTTTTGAAAAGTAGGATGTGATAAACACACTACTCTGTTTTTCATACCTTTCACCAAGTTTGTTTTCATGTTTGGAGCATGATAGGAATGGAAACTTATGAATCTATTCGAACATATTGGTTTCCTATACCATTTTGTGCGAAGAATATTGTCCAACCCTCTACATACTCTCATATCTAAATAAGGAATGCTTCGGTTGACTTCTACCTCAGAGGTAAATTGTAAATTGATATCGTAGCTGTTGAAGTAGAATAATGCTTCATCTACTTTATCATAAGGTACAGAGAGGATCAAATCATCCACATATCTTTTAACAAAAGGAACGTTGAAAGGAATGAGGGTTAAAACATCTTTCACTAGATCATCTAACACATAGTTAACTAATATTGGGGAAATAGTAGACCCCATGGGGTACCAAAATTTGTTTATAATAAGTGTCATTAAAATTTAAAAAATTAGACTCAAAATGAATTCAAGTATGTCTATGAATGCACTCCAGGATAATTCACAATGGTTCTTTATAATATTCCATTTATTGGATAAACTAGCTCTAATAACTTCAAAAGGAAGGTTTGTAAAAAGAGAAACAACGTCAAAACTGACTATGATGTAATTTTCAGGAAGTTCGTAATTATTGATGAACATGCTGAAATCAAAGGAATCTTTTATATAATATTCATTGTCTATGTCATAAGCATTAGTTAAAATTGAAGTTAAATATTTAGCTAAGTGACTATTAGGGGCATTAACTGAGGAAACAATAGGTCTCATAGCTAGTGTGGGTTTATGTATTTTAGGTAAAGCATAGAATCTAGGGGCTATGGAGTTATAAATATTCAATTTTTTAGCAGTAGTTGAATCGATGAAGTCTTTTTTTAATAGGTCTGATACTAATTTGTTAGCATTCTGTTGCAAAGTGCTAACAGGATTCCGTGGTATTTTTTCATAATATTTCTGATCTTCTAATAGTTCCAAACTTTTGTCATGGTAATCTTGTTTATACATTATAACTGTCACGTTCCCTTTGTCACTTTTGACAATGTATAAATTAGGATTGTCCTTAAAAAACTTTTTGCATTTAGTGAAAATGTGATGTAAAGCATCTTTTTTTGAGGAAAATTTATGTAAGTAATTGGTAATAATATTGGTACATTGAGCTCTGTAACAATCCTGTTCACTGTTAGGGAACATGGAAATTATAGATTCAACATCAGCTAATAATGAAGGCACTCTGAAATCTTTTATGTTAGGACACAAACTGAATTTTGGGCCAAGTGATAAAAAACGTTTAATATCATTTGGAATAAGAATGTCAGTTAAGTTTTTATCCATTTTTCTTGTATTTGTATGTTCAAAAAAGCAGTTATTTTGAGGTTTTGAAGTTTAATTCTATGTTTTTGTTGAATTTCATGAAAAACTTTATTGTATTTAATTTTTTGACGACTGTTAAATTCTGCAAAAGTGATTCTAGGGAGTGTGATTCGTAATTTATCTTTAATATTTTTAATTCCTTCTCAAATTGTATGCACTCGCAACAAGTAACTTTAATTTCCAAATTTAATATTGTTTTTTTCAACCTGTTATTGAATCCTTGAATCTTTGTTCCTGTTTGTCCCTCTGGTGATGAAGTAGTGGTGTTATGTTTGAGATGCCATTGGTGATATGGTTTGGAAAAATACTGAGATTTTTACATCTGGTAAGGAAAATCTTCTTATTGTGAGTAGTCGCTATCTTGATGTTGACTTTGGCCCAACGTTTAAGTAACGTCACACAAGTGAGTCCGTACTCTTGTTGAATGTTGTTGAAAACCCCATATCTGTAATGTGTTGAAGAAAGGGTAGTCTCGTGACTGGACTAGTTGAAAAAAACTATGAATTTGAAATAAACTTTGTAGAAAGGATATTCCTTGAGGTTGCAGTCAAAATAATGGCCTATGAGAAAAAGTAAAACTCTTTCTTATTTAGTCAAGCTTTCGAAAATGTTTATTTTCATTATCAAGACAAGCTGTGGAGAAAAAAGAAAACACAATTGTGAAATACGATTTTAAACAAATCTATAGAACTTACTAAGGTGAGGTTAAGTGAAGACAGCGAATAATATCCTTTCTACAAAGTTTATTTCAAATTCATAGTTTTTTTCAACTAGTCCAGTCACTAGACTACCCTTTCTTATATATATATATATATATATATATATATATATATATATATATATATATATATATATATATATATATATATATATAGGATTGTATTTGGCAGGTTTCGCAGTCACTTATTCAAAGAAAATGCTCTTTTTTCTGTTCAAGCTTTCGAGATTCATTATCTCTTCTTCAGGAACTCTGAATTAACAATGATATGGATTAGTAATGTTACAGAAATAAAATTGTTCGTACTTACGAATTGTGAAGTTATAAAATAGCTAAACAATACAGTATAAAATCGAGGAAATTATTCATTCTTGTACGGCTTATTGTAAAAAACATTGAATTGAGACTATCACATTCATTCAGATGAAAAACTTGTTATAAAAATCATTAAAAAGGATGTTCCTGCTCAGCAGATCATTAAAAACATTAACAATCATGTTACAGGAACGTCTGTCACTCTTCATACTGATGTGATGTGTGCGGTGAGCGGTGACAGTGACTCTTGACATCTTACAGTAATGCCAATTGTTTTGGGAGGCACTGGGTCTATCGTCAGTTGTTGAGAGTTAGTGTGTTGTGAGTTTGGTGGTTGTTGGTTGTAGATTTGGTTGTTGGTTGTAGTAAATATGTGTAAATAATGTTGAGTCCTTCTATGTCTTTTTTAAAGCTTACTGCCAGTGGTTGTTTGAATATGTTGGTCATTTCTAGGAAAACTCTTTTGTGTGTGTTTGTTTCTTTGTCCAATATTTTGACGTTTTCATACGAAAAATTGTGATCGTTATCCCAAACGTGTTTAACCAAAGTACTCGTTTGTTTATTACCTCTCGCATCACTTCAATGTAAGGTGATTCTATCTTTGAGGCATCTGCTGGTTTGCCCGATGTATTCCTTGTCACAATCGGCACAGGAAATGGAATAGACCACGTTCGACAGATGTAATAGTTGATCTTTGTCTTTTAATTTGGAGAAAAATTGTTGGCTGTCTTATGATTCTTGAAGGCTAATTTAATATTGTCATATTCATGAAATTTTTTTTTTTTTCGTAAGATAGATTTCTTAGGTAAGGTAATGAATAGTAGAAAGTGGGTTTGTTCATGGGTACTTGATTATTGGTGGTGTTTGTATCTGTTGAAGCTAAATGTGTTGAGGATCTGTGGAATAGTAGATGATTTAATAATTTGGCGGGGTAACCATTGTTGTTGAATAATGTTGCTAGTTTTTTCAGATTTTTTTCTCTTGAAGTTGTATGTGTGGTCTTGATGAATTGACCTTCTGATATCTGTAATAAATTGAATAAACTCAATTCATCCAAAGACTGGGCTACATGATTACTATGAAAAGAATAGAAATAAAAAACAGCACTTGCTGTAAATCATTTTGAATCGTCGTGCAATTTTGATTTCGATTCAGTAAAAATTTTGGAAATGTAGATGACTTATTTAAAGAGATTGTTGAGAAAAAGGATTTGAATCAATTTCCATGATAATTGCGTAAACTAAAAAAGTGATTCACAAAACCTGACAAAAATATACACGCACCTTCTAGAAAAGTTCAAAAGAAAAACAGATTTCTGAAGAATAATAGATAAATGATTCGTTTTTTTTCCTTGCTTTATCTATGTAGCGCTCGAGTATTTCAGGTGGGATGATCAGCTGTTCATTGACTATTCACTGTCGTATTTCGTTTTATTTTAACGTGCCTGTATTTGTTTGATTACATTTTTGAAATTTTTAATGTTTAGTTTATGCCAATGTGTTTTTCATCGAAAGGAGTTTGTATCGATTACTCAACAGTTTTCTGAAGTTGGAGTCATGAGCAGGAAAAACTAAGTTTTAAAGGTCGATCGTGAATGTGTTCCCTGTTTTCACCTATACGTGAATATTGTCATTTCAGCTTCGAAAAACAAATCAATTATTCCGAAACGTCAGCAATGAAAAAATTATTTGTACCCCTGGTCCCAATTCTTGTTAAATCAAACAATATTGAATTCGTGGGACGATGAATCATTCATCATTTCAGAATAGTACAGCATTATCACTTATGCTCAGTTCGAATTTTCAAATTTATATTATTGTTGGAACTTTATAAACATCGAAACGAACGAACGACATGGGATACGCCGTATTTGTTTTTTTGTGAAATCAAATTATTATTCCACAAGTTCTCAACTTCATAATAAAAAAATAAAATAGAAAAAAATCTTAAAAACTAATTCTTTATTCAAATGCACCAAAAATAAAAAATAATTCATTTAGATGGGTGGGAAGTTATTCTGTAACAGATTCAAAAACTTCTCCCGCAATATTTTCAGATTGAATACAAACAATTTCTTGCGGTAAGCTTCTGAATCTGTTACTTGCAGGATAACCAACGTCACCCATCTAAAGATATTAGTTTTTAAATCTGTAACACTATAACCTACGTTACCCATCTATAGAAATTATGTTTCTATCTGTTCTTCTAAATTGAAGCTTGCTTTGAAAATGCTTTTTAATTCATATTTCCGTAATTCCTTTTGTCATTCATCTAAAATCCGCCACTCCAAATTCCCAAGCCACCAATTTCAAATATATTCGTAAAACAAAACTCGTTCACTTCAATAGACTTTTGAATTTTGACTCCAAAATGCCCTTGATAACAATATTATTCAATATTGGATTAAATTCAAAAATTGTCTGTCATCTTAAATTATCTAAATCTGAGGAAAAAAACTCCCACCCGAGAAACCCGTACATACAATTGTATTCAAAATCACAAATTTTTTGTAGTATTCCTAGCCTCTGACCCCAAAATCCCCTTGACCCCAATTTTGCTAGATTCACAATATGACGACCTTGTCCACCATCTCGAATTTTCGAATGGCAAAAAAGTTGATAATCTCTCAAACTTTGAATAAACTCATATCATAAATAAAAAAATCGATCTCCATACTTGAGCAGCCATCATGAATTCTAGAATTTCGACAAAAAATATGACATCCGACGCCAAAAACCATAAATCACAGAACTTGCCGGTAGCCATCTTGTTTTTGATATCGAAATGCATTTTCACCAGACTTATACACGTGTGCGAAATTTCAATGCCCTAGCTTAATTAGAACTAGACAAAATTTTGTTTGCGATATTTTACCTGAACATAATAACTAACACTACTAACAGAGATCCTAATGTGAAGTTAAATCAAAACTTCTATCAAATGAAAATTCTCCCAATCAAACGATATTACCAAATATAAGTAAAAAAGATGAATTACGATTCTCAGTTAAAACGTTGATACAAACTTAAAAAATAATCGATATAAAATATCCTTCCTTAACTTTTGCAATCTTTCTTGCTAGGTTAACCATTAATCTTGAATGATTCATCATGTCACAACACTCCGTTTCCAGATCGGGCGTCGAATGAATGAAGACGTTCAAATTTGAAGACGGGAGATGCACGTAATGAAAATACGTCATGCGCAATGTTGCCACTAATTTAGTATGAATAATCGTCGAAGAAAATGGCCGGGCCTCGTATATCTGACAGAACACAATCAACATATACCCAACGTGTTATGCGCGACCTGTCGGCAAGCACCAAGAACTACGCCGTGTATGATTTGTGGTATACGGCCAACTTAAGAAGCCCGACCGAAAATTTGTCATATGACGCCATGAACTACGTAAAGACCAGAAAATGACTTACACACGCTAATAATTACGAAGCCCGATGCCGGGCTTCGTATGTCGGGGGTGGGCTTGGTATCTTATTCACAATATATCGTTTTGAGCTTCTTATTGACGGATAACATGTGTATATATATATATATATATATTTCTCAATTTCTTGACCACATATGTTTATATTCTTTATTTTCTCGGAATAAGGGCCTTAGTCAGTCTATATATTTTTATTTAATTTATGTTTCTACATTGTTTATTTAAATTTTTTTTTTTTAATTTTAATATATATAATATATATATATATATATATATATATATAATATATATATATATATATATATATATATATATATATATATATATAATATATATATATATAATATATATATATATATATATATATATATATATGATGTGGAAAATTACATGGACAGGAAGATTGTGGCATATCAGACAAGTTATTAAATTAAATTAATGAAAAACAAAATCTTCAAGCGGGACCCACGACCTCTGGATCTCTAGTCAGACACTCTTACCAACTGAGCTATTAGGACATAAGTGCCTCCGCATATTTGTGAATCGCTTTTTCATTAATTCAAGAACTTGTCTGATATGCCACAATCTTTCTGTTCATACATATTTATTTATATATATAGTCTCTAAATTTGTTCTTGATTCATTCTCAAAATTGGGAAAAACTTACAACTTAATTTAAAAAAATAATTCATACACATTTAAGTCAGGCTTAGTTGTTATATGTTATATTTTATGCCTATTATGAACATTTCTACTGTTTGTATTGACTCAAAAACTGCAGAAGGTTACAGAACGACACTCTGCTGCTGTCTACATAAGAAATTATTTTCATAAAACATACATATAATACAAAAGAACATAACATACCTGGGTTTATAAAAAAATACTGTTGTTCCGTGTAAGTAGTTGTGAATTCATACACAATAAAAATATTTTTCAACTATCAATTTTTGCACCGAGAGAATGTTGCAGCATTCTATATAGGTACGTCCTATCCTATATCTTTAAAGTTACAATACAAAACATCAGAAAATATACATCATATCACATATCACAGAAGTTCTTTCAAGTCATTCAACAAAAAATACCACCAAACCATACTTAATAATACCAAATAAAAAATGCAAATAATGGGATGATTATCTAGCAAATTCGACAAAAATAATTCAACAATGGAAATCAGTTAACTCATGATGATACAAAGAGGTTTGTTAGAAATTCAAATACCCAGAAAACACGTTGAGGAAATAGTTAATTTTCTGGTCAATGTTACTTTGTAGTTGTCAATTTAATTATCTACCATACATAAATAATTATTGTTAAACCCACAGGTTGGCCATTTGATGTATTTAATTTCATGCCAATGAAGATATTTTATTATGAATATCAGTTATGATTGAAGAAAAATGAATAACTTATTGACATAAACTTCCAATGATCATGGTTTCTGTTCTCCTATGCTCATGGCGGGAAAAAAAACAATACAGCAGAAAAAAAGTAATGTAACTGAGAAACACAGCCAGATTTTTTGTGCTTGTTTCGATTCGCAGTAGGGATAGTCCTAGAACCGTTCGAAGTAGTAACACAGTCGTTTATTGAAAACGAACCCGGGCAAAATATTCCACGCTACGTTTGTCCTACTCTTTAGAACTGATTCGGAATCGTCCTGTTTTCGAACCAAAACAAATCTTGTATGTGTCTCCTCTTGCCTCCTGTGATATTGATAATCAAATTTTGGGTCTCTATTGTATTACTTGACTTTCTTCAGATTCACCTCCGATGGATACTTTTTCAGTTGGATCTATGTTCTGTGTTTCACGGAAAACATCTCATTGAATAACAGGATACATCATGAAATAAAGGCCAGGTTGAGTTTTTCTCAGGAAATGTCTTCACTCAAAAGGTTTCCGAACTCTGTATGCACTATGTAACTTTTGGAATGCTTGCTGTGGAAAAAAAAGAAGTAAGACCTGGAGAAATGATCATATGAAAAAAGGAAAATTGTCATATTTGTCTTTTTTATTTTTAAGTAATATAATCATAAAACTTGGCTAGTTGTATATAAAATTCAATGGCAACAAGGTATTCATAAGAGTTTTCCCAAGTTAATTAGAAAACAAGATCAATGACCACAAAATCTGCACTTTTTCAATCACTGCAATGAAAAGTTTGTTATTGGTATTCAGGGTATGCTAATAATTCTAATCAACCTGAATAAAACTTTATATATATCACTATTTGAATTTTCGACTTCCTGATAAAAAATATCCAGGGCCAAACGTTTAGTAACAATCAGTTAGTGTGTTGATAACTCCATAGTGAGCTAACTAGAGCAACTCTATACAATAATCCAAGTCAAGATTTTTACCTCCACACCTACATGAGATAAATTGGGAGACAAATTGTTGGACATGGAGTATAGGGCCCCCCTCTATGTCAAAACTTCAATATCAATAAGTTTGACTTTGCTTCTTTTTCATCAGAAAGCCATCACAAAGAATAGATCTACATATACTTTGAAGGAATAATCAGAATTAATCCAATATGATCATGGGTCATATATAAAAACAATTCGAACACCTGTAGATTGAAGTGACAATGATATGCCTATCAAGACTCATCCACCTGATCTCAGAAATATTGTCTCACCTTTAAGCAACCTTTTTTCAATTATCAGATGTGATTGTTATCCGTTGATTATTTGATTTTATACATATATACCTACCTTACCACTCAATGGTACTGTTCACTATTGTAACTTTGAAACTATGCTTTGTCAATAAGAAATTTATTTCTTTGGACAATAAAGTGCATTTCTCTTTCTATCTCTCTCTATCTCTATACCAATGTGGTCTTTTCAATGAATAAATTTGATTTGAAAACAATATCTCAAACAACATATTAAAGAACACAAAAAAGATACACTACCTGCCAACAAAAAAAATTAAACAAATTTGATTCCGAAAATACCAGCCCACTCTCAAGAAAAGACTATTACGAGAAATGATTGAAATCAAGAAAAATAAATTCAACATCGACAATAAAACAGATATTGACAAACGTCACTAGTCATTTTGAACTCTTAACTCTAACTGATGTATTTGATATCCCTCGAAATTATTGATATATTTCTTCATCTGAGTGTGTTACAAATGTTTCAATCCTGTTGCAGGATTATCGTTAAATACAATAACTGAAATGTTGGGTTGAATTAAAATATCTCCGCTAACTCTATAATAAGTAACAAGTTATACATCATGATAAACATGTGAGTAGTATCTCCCTCTGCATAGAAAATTCCCTATATTTATAAATTGAAGATTCATATATGAGGATGACATTGAGTACTGGATGACAATTGAATATAAATATATATATATATATATATATATATATCTTGTAATATAATGTTAATATATAACAAATTATTTTGTTATTATTTCGCCCCACACTTTGGGTGCCAATTTGTTATGTTATGATAAATTGAATAAATTATTATTCTGTTTTTATTGAATGAAAATTGCTAATAATTTTCGCTATTCTTTGTGAGCCAGATTGATATGATATAGATAAGTATTTTCAACCTGTATAATATTGCAATGATGTAATAATAATTGTCACTGTTCTCTCGTCACGTTGCTGCCAATTGTTATCATTTTTCTTACCACAGCTAGCACAGTTGGTACACCTCTTATCTCAGATAGCCGGTTCAAGGCAATTTAGCCACTACTTGATATGTCAAAACTCAATTCATTGAATGGTCGTAGGAAAGATTGTTGATCATTGTAGAAAACAAACAACAAAGTATTAAAAAGCAATTATTTCCTTTATTCAGGAAGACTTAATTTTACCTGGCCTACGAGAAAAAACTAATACTAATGTGAATCTACAAATATTCACGGATAATCATAAAAATGAAATCATGGATAGATATACAGAACCTCACTTTTTCCTTGAGAGTGAAGTTTTCTTTTATAGTTCAAAATACAGTGAAATAAAGTTCTTCAGATGTGAAATACGTTATTTGTGGAATTGTTCAGGACCGGATGTGCACTATTAAAGTTTTTATACCTGGCTGGAACTGTCGGTGTTCAAGATATACCCTGAAACTGGATACCTTCTCTCTCCAATCGCTATCAAGGAACTCCAATACCATTAATCAGAAACCATACAGATGCAGAAATCAGCTTTGGATACTTGGATATGTTGTATAATTAAAGTAATATTGGTTTTGTTTTTCAAATGTTGGAATTATTTCGTTTTTCTTTCTCCCAAAATGTTGCGTGGCATTCGCTTGTAAATTTATTTTCGATCTCTTTGTGGCTTTGTTCGTTGTTACCTAGATACTAATTTTGTTCCTTCCCTCCGATTCGAATTTTTGAATTCGCGCACCAAATTATCACATTTCACTGTTTGGGTTCATCTTATATAATTCATACATACAATTATTTTCCCATTCTTATTACTATGTACAAATTTCAATGATAATTGCTTATGACATCACCCCGTTGTTATTCTCTCACAATTTCCAATTTTCCATAAGACCATCTATTCCCTGATTGGCTATTCTCATCAATAAGTTTGCTGTTCTACCATTGGCTACTTTTAGTCAGCTACAATTTCATATACTGTATGTTTCATATTCATAAATGTGTTGATCACCTTTTATTCATGAAAATTTTGTAAATCTAGACTTTTTGTTGTCTTTTTATCAATTATGGGTTATAATCATTATGACAGTGTATGAAATTGATTGTGTTATAGTATTTTGACATTTTTATCTATCCATATTATACATAGGCTTACAAATGAATAGAACTTCCAAAATTATGTCAAAACAATCTCTTGAAACTAATAACTATTTAGTAATTATTCTTTTTGTGGGTTTTTTCCTTCTAAAACTTGTAACTGGCATAACATAACATAACAATATATATATATATATATATATATATATATATATATATATATATTATATTCAGAGATATTTAAAATCAATTAAGGCAGCTGAAGAACATCCATAGAGTCCCCATGAAATTTGTATGAACATAAAATAGTGTTTCAAAACTAATCTAATGTTGGTAGAGTTTTATTCAAATTAAAATTAAATTATAAAGATGTGTGTATCTTTTTTGAATGTTTGTGTCTTCATGCCTTTGTAAGATTGTAATTCTAGTGTCAATATCGATTGGTTTTTGACAAAACATCGTAAGGGACAAAAGTAAAATTCTACAGGAAGCTTTTTTCCTTATACTGGCTTTTTTCAATACTTAGAACTTTCAAAATGTGTAGTATTTAATTTGCCGAAAAACCGTTCAAGTGAATGAAGTCCAGTACGAGTTGTTATTTTCATTGAATATTGTTGCATAGGATAGTTTGTCAAAACAATTTCAAAGTTTCTTCGATTTGGATCTGTCGCTCAAGATACTCATGAGATGTTTTGTTGGTATCATATTCGATATTTCGAACAGATACAAAGCGTAATCGCGCAATATAACGTCATGCAATTTTTAGGTTAAAGTTCACTCCACTTTGCAGTAATCGTAATTAGGTTTTTACGTGTTACGTTGTTCTGTCATCATGGGAATAGAATATGATCATGAGCGACAAAAACAGAATCGTAACCGACAAGATTTTCTGGCATTTACGATCATCTGTCAGTAGCATATTGTCGTGAATGTCCGAACACCCCGTACAGTACATTATTTAATTTCATTTTTGAACTGGTCAAGGTAATGTTATTTTTCGGAACATGCCTTGTTTTAATGTGTCAAAGTATCAATGTGAAAAACACTGAATTCCGATTCGAAAAAAAAACTTCTGATGGATTGATCGGGGAATTAGTTTTTAGTCTTGCCATAATGGAAGAGATTCATTCACTTGATAATTGTTCCTATTCCTATTTGAATAATTGTTGTTTTTCTATTTTTCTACAAAAGCTAGCCGTGAACAACCCCAATTCACAACAATATTGGCGTTCACAATGAAATATAGCAATTATTGGTATTTTGTTGGAACCAAACTTGCACTTACAATAATGATTTCAAGCACTTATGTCCAAATGAGCCATAAATAATATGTTGAATCACGTGTAAGTGTAAGTAACAATTTGGTTGAAAAATCCAATTTTCAACAAATTTGTTGCTTACAATGTTTTGTCAAAAACGCATTGACAGTTTCTCATTAATATAAATAAAATACTACCTACTGAACCAAATGAAAAGAAACTCACATTTTTGGAGGTGTTCAAGCTGGAGGCTCTCGATGAATGATGGGCACCAAACTCCAAATATCTTTTATCACCAAGTTTCGTAATGAAGTCTTCTTCGGTGAAATTATATGAGCAAACAAATTTACCAATGGTATCTACACCCTCCAACTCCAGGAAAGATGATCACTGAGCTCTCCTAGATTCTGCAGGAAATCTATTACATCGATATCAGGTTGATAAATTGTATAGGGATTCACTTTTCAAAATATACACAATTCAATTTTCCCCACATTGAAATGATTTTGTATATTATTATTACAGCTAAGTGCTGTGTTATATTTCCATTAAAATTAATATTCGTCAACATGTTGATAATAGGAATCTTGCACAATTGATGGGATGAACTCGATTTGAAGCATACATAGGCAACCATCATAGAAAAAAGGCCAAGAAAATAGTTAATGGTATTTACAGAATTATTTTTTAAACAAATTAAGAGAGAGTAGATTATTTTATGGAGCTCTAGCTATCGTTTCCCAATCACTCTGAAAATCAGACAACTCCAACATTTCTAGATTACTACTTGCATCATAACCTCAAAAAGGCGAGAAAGAATGAATGGCAATTGGATTTGAATGAAACTTTAGAGAGTTCAACTTGGTTAATGGACACTTAGTTTATCAAAATTGTAATGAAAATCAACAGGAAAACTTACCGGTGGTTCTCGATATATTTCTCTTCACAGGATATGCACTTTCGAACCATAATTATTATAAACACAACCACAGAAACCGTTTTTGAACTGAACTGGGAGGTTGGTCAACAGAACGGGAAGTGAAAAGAGTTGTTTAAAGTTCAAATCGACATTTGAAAAATTCCTAAAGTCATCACCGACCCAAATGAACGACACTGAATGTTCCAAAAATTTTATGAGAAGTGACATTTATTCTCATCATTTCATTCGTCGAAGAATGTTTGAATCCCCTCCAGAAAAAAACAAGTGGACGTTGGTTCCGCATGCGCACAGCTGAAATGCTTATTAGCTGAATTGCTCCTATTCTCGTAGTATTTTCGTATTCATGATTGATACATTTGGTCACTGTGTCATCCAAAAATATTTATTTATCTCTTTAAATCTTCGTTATTTTTCTTCCTGGCCACTCACTTTTTGTTTTTTCCCACAAATTTTAGGTTTTTACTCACTTTCTATGACACTTCTCCTTATTCTCAACTATGCTATGGATTTTATATAAAATTTTCATTTCAATAGCATGATATATACAGAGTTAGCTAAAATTCATATCTGAAATTTTCTCTCTAAAAATTTTATATTTTCCATAGAAATATTTTGACATGTCGCTATCATGTTCCCTTCTGAATTGATTTTAGCATACAGGATGTTCCACCTTGAATTTTATTTTTGTCTACTTGAGATCTAAAGTTTTATTCATGAATTTTGATTTCTATATTTTTTATAGGTTGTGCAAATTAAATGAATTATTGGCAACATACTTAAGACATCTGCGTCGACTAGAAAATGGTAAAAGGTTTCAGAAAAGTTAAATGAACAGAAAAATTGCAAAATAAACATAGCAGGTATTCATGGGATATATAAGTATCATAATATAACTTTTTATTCTTTTTACATTGAACAAATTTTGCTTATCTTAACAATATATATATATTTATATATATATATATATATATATATATATATATATATATATATATATATATATATATATATATATATATATATATATTATATATATATATATATATATGTATAAACAGCTCGTTGTTCCCTCCGGGAGAAAGTTCAGGCGGACCAACCTCCGGGGTATCGGTTTGAATTATGTAAAAAAAAAAAATTATATATGTGGTGAGTATATGGTGGTATATTGCATAGGTTTATCAAGAGAGGGGTAACGATTTCTGACCCAAAATTTATATATGCATATATATTATTTTCATCTGAAAAACAATGCGTTGTTCCCTCCGAGTGATATATGCAAATGAAAATTCGATAACTTAGTTACCTCCAGTTATATTGCCATTCATTGGGGGGTAGTATGTTCTATTTTATATGCTTTTATTCAGTTTCACTTATTAGTTAGTTCATTTGTTAGTTTGGGTCAAATCTTTTAAGTGAATTTTGACTGACTTCTAGTCGTCCGATTAGTTTGAAATTTGATGGGTGTTCATAATTCCGTGACAATGCATTTAGGAACTTTTGTAAGAGACAAAACAAAATGGCGGCTCTAAGATGGCGGATGACATTTATAATTATGGCCCGATTTGATTCAAACTTGGTATGTGGGGGTTTTCAAGGTCGGAGATTATGAGAAAATTCATAAATTTGAGATGGCGGACAAGTTTTGTGATTATGGTTCAATTCGGTTCAAAATTGATATATCGGGGTTTTCGGGGTCGGAGATGATGTAATTTTTGTCAAAATTCATAAATTCAAGATGGCGGCCCCAATATGGAGAATGGGTTTTGTGATCATGGTCCTATTCGATTCAAAATTGGTTAGCGGGGGTTTTCGGGGTCGGAGATTATGAATTTTTTGTCAACATTTATGAATTCAGGATGTCGGCCCCAAGATGGAGAAAGACTTTTCTGATTATGGTCATATTTTATTCAAAATTGGTATGTAGGGTTTTCAGGTTGGGAGATTATGAATTTGGGCAACTTCAGGATGGCAAACGAGTTTTGTGTTTATGGTCAGATACTATTCAAAATTGGTGTGTGGGGTCGGAGATCAAGATTTCTTTCAGCTTCAAACTTACAGGGAAGAGACCTTGTAATAACGATGCTCTATTAGAAATCAACAGATTGAGGCAAACTAACTAAAAAGCAAAAAATAAAATAACTTACAAGAAACCTTTTCAAAGACAAGCTTTTATTTAAGCTGACAATTATTTAATTGTTTTTTGTTGAATTATTTGGTTTTAAAAAGCTTGTTGCGCTAATTGTAATAAAATTAATAGTTTGACAAGTTATCACTTACCAACCAATCACTGCTCAATCAAATTAATTGGTACCTATTTTTATGAACACTTCGCGCGACAAGCTTTTTGAAACCAAATAATTCAACAAAAAAATAATTAAATTATTGTCAGCGATGACTTTAACCTATTTTATAAGTTTTAGTACACGGCTTATATAAACTGTTTTTTTTTAATATACTCACCTTAATATATCCCAGTTAAATAACCATTATCATATTATTATTTTCACACTGATTGGCAATGGAATGAAGTGGACGATTTAATTTTCAATCTCGTTTAATAACAAGTTTTGAATAAAGTTCAAACTTTCACAAATTTGAAATAGTTCAATAAAAACGCAGACCCTGCTGTACTGTTGCTTTTATTACAGTTATTTAGTCTAATAAAAACATGCTTCTTGATTGTTGAAACTTCTCAGGCAGGCCAAGTTGAATCGGAAAGTTGAATAAATAACCACGCATGAACATTTAATGTGTGCAATTTGTAATAGGATTTGAATTTTATTCAAGTATAACTTCAATTCTCTAACGATCAACATTAATGTTCTTTTTTACATATATAATAATTATCATATTGCATTAACACTCATATTCAGACTTTCCAGAGAATTTCCAAAAAAATACCCACTCCCATGAAAACGTTAGAAATTAGTACGCTCATTTTCAAAAAAGCTATCGAGAAGAGTAGGTAATCAGATATTACAAATTAGTCAAAATATGGGTGTGACAGTCATCAATGGGTGTGAACTTAGCTACATCTACAAGTACACTGAGAAAAATAAAATCTCGATTTTTTTATTTTTTCCTTTTCCGTTTTTTTACATGGATTTTTATCCAGTTAGAGACGTGAATATACTATTATTTTCAGTTTCAACTGAAGGTGAGAAAATTTGATCAGCTTGATGAATAAGTTCGATTTGAGGAAGTGGAATGGTGGTGAGGTTATTTAAAAAAAAATCACAGACGCCACAAATGACTTTGTACACCGCTGTGCTTGGCATATGTCATTGTTATTGGCCTTTTTCTCATGTTTCATATGGCGCCAGAATTTTCCAGGCCGTCAAAGTGGTGAAATGGGTGTTGATATTATTTAAAATACACAGATGCCGCAAAACATAATTGGAGTTGTATACCGGTGCCACGTTATAGTTTGCCACACTCGCGAATGAGGTGGAATAAGGGAGTGGGAGTTGTTTAGATATTTATTGAATAATATTTGATACAAAATACCTAAAACAAATTGATGACGTAACTAGTTTGAGTCGATATATATTAAATCGCTTCATCAGAGAAGTTCAATATAAAATAAAAATATTCTGGCATTCCATCAGAGACGAAGAGAAGACCGAAAACAAATAAATATTGAAAGCAGAAAGGTTCACAAAGCCATTTGTGGCCTTTGTGAATTGTAAAAATATATCAACCACCGTTTTCACCCCTTTGACGGCCTGGCAAATTCTGGCGTGATGAAGAGAAGACCATATCAAGGTTGCATATTAAGCACAAAGGTGTATGAAGCCATGTGTGGTCTCTGTGAATTTTCAAAATATATCAACTCCCATCCCCCCCTTTGGCGGCCTGCAAGCAACATCGGGTGCGTTTAGTACTTGGACTCAACAAGGAAGGTGCGAGTTAAAACACCCTAACAGCTGTAGCGTAGTAGCTTATTTGCAGCTGCAGGCGTCTTATCAGAAAGAGCCCGAGATAAGTCGATAGGTATGCCGTCCTTCGGACGGGACGTTAAGATGGCGATACCGAGTCCATAGATATTGAACTCGTTAAGGAACCCTACCTCTGAAATAACAGAGGATTCGACAAAATTTCCCTTTGGGGGGAGTGTGCTCACCGGCATCGGTGTTTAGCCCTGGTCGCAGAAATAGACCGACGTTAAATAAAGCAATAAAAAAATAGCAGAAAGATGTACCAAGCCATTTTCAAATTATATCAACCCTTGTTTATACCCCTTTTGGCACCGTGGTAAATTGGAAGATTCTGGCGCCATATTGGTGATGAAGGAAACACTCATAACAATTACATATGAGAAGCAGAAAGGTGTACAAAGCCATTTGAGCGTCTGTCAATTATTTGAAATAACTTCACCACCATTCCACTTCCCCAAATCGAACTTATTCATAGGTCTGATAAAAATTTCTCACTCTCAGTTGAAACTGGAAACCTCAGTATATTCACGCCAACAACTGAATAAAAACCAATGTGGAAAAACGGAAACTCAGTGTACTTGTGGATGTGGCTAATTTCAGATCCGTCGTCATTATCCAGAAACGTTCTGTAAAACCATAGTAAACAACTATTAGGACTATTCCCACTCACAACATAAAAAATAAACGAATATGGATTTTCATTAAAACAACTAATGAGATTCACTGATAGGAGATCATACTAATCAAAATCACCCAAATAAAAAAAAAACAATATCTCTCAAGTGTATTCAAATGAAGGCTTGTTTCAATTCTTATATATATTTTTTATCCATACCTCTCAGTGTTTTCGAAAATAGACAGGGTGTTTCTTATTAACTAATTTCACCGCTTAAAAATTATGCTCTCAAATAAATTTTTGTTTATAGTTACATAAATTGGTTTTTCTCGTAAGTAGGATACAAATGAATAAAGTTTATTTTTTCATGCGAACGTCAAACGAAAAAATATCAAGATACCAAATTTGCTCGTAAAGGAATGAGGATTTCTCTTTAAAATGATTCAGTGAAAATACCGCAGGAACGCCACTGGCAAGGATAAAAAATTATGTTGTACAGCAGAAAATGCGTTTTGAAGCATAGAAGATGCGTACACGTTTCACAAAAATATCTAACGTCATACGAAAGTTATACAAATTATTTTCTTGAAACAAAAGTTGAGACCTTCAGGACATATGTTCATATGAAGTTTTTTTTCAAAATTACCAAATGAATAACCTCCTTTAATATTAGTATGTTATTAAGAAACATCCTGAATATAAATTATTTCCTTCGAATGATAGCCAATACACTCACTCAACAGTTTACGTGAAGGAATACCAAGCATTCTGATGAAACACATATCCAAATTTTGAATAGATTCTGACCTTAAACCACATAACTCAAATTGTTGAATTTTGCATAGGTATTAACAATCTTATAACCCCCCAGATAACAATTTTCACTTCATTTCAACCATGAATCACAAATCAATCCACTACCTTGAAATGTTCAATGTTTGATAAAAAAAACTCATGAATTCCAACCACAAAAACACCATACTTATTACCAAAATTGAACAAAATCCACCCAAAAATCACAAAATCAGAAATATATCCTAAATTTCCTTGGAAGAAATAAGCGCCATCCAGAACGGGAAAAACTGTATTTCACATACTTTATGTGCTAAGGAGGGAAGTACGTGTGGCAATTTGCGTGGCATGAAAGCGACACTAGCGCTGGTGGCAAATCGCTCAACTCAGCGACTGAATGTAAGGTTATACATCACTCGGAATGACCTCCAAGCATTTTTTCGCAGATTGATAGAGATGGTATAGTAATCACCAGTAGTGAAATATTATGTGAGATTCGTAGTTACCTCCCATATCGGAGGTAAGAAAGGTATATATGAGGGAAGTACGTTCGGTATATATGTATTTTGGAGGTAGCAACGAGGAGTGTATATGTATATATATATATATATATATATATATATATGTGAAATGCATCAGATTATTGATGGTGACATCTATAATCTGTGCAGTGAAGCATAACCTAATATCGTAGGATTTTAATAGCACGAAATTTCGTGCACATTAACAGGTCACTAACAATGTGTCAGATAGGCCTACCCACGATATCAATAGTCGTACTCCTCATGCGTTTAACGCAAACATATATATATATATATATATATATATATATATATACCTCTAGAAAACTATCAAGCGGAATTCTATGAGATTAAGCGTTAATGATGATGTTCAAGCCGAATCATCGACATCATTTTAAACTATAGAAAGCCTTCATTCATGAAAATCAGGATGTTGTAGATGTAGAAACTGAGCCAACTTAGTCGTATCGTTTTCATTAAGAATGTATTCCCAATATTTATCAATGGATGTACGACATAAAAATTGATAGACTGAAAGACCGGATTATATATTATAAAACAGTAGTTTAAATACTATACCTCATGAATAAAATCATTTCTTCGACCAAAATCAAGGATTTGATTATTCCATTTCATTGAATTAAATCGAATATACTAAAGATGTTTTCTTTTGCAAACTGAACGTATCGTGAATAACTGGATGAAGGTTTTATTGACGATTTTTGAATAAGAATAACTCTGATGTGGGCGAATTTTAACATATGAATGAGAGCAAAACTGTAGGAGAAAATGTGTCAATGGCGTCAATAAATTTTAATATGGTATTTAATATTGAATTGTTATTGAAAAATAATTCTTGGTTACATGGCGCTTTTCGAGGTGAAATGATAAAATATTGTGTGTAAGGATTTTCATAAAAGCATAAACATTGATTTTGAATAGGGTTTATCTGGAAATATTCATCAACAAATATATTTCCTTAAGATTTTAGTGAAATTTCGAATGAAGAGATAGAAAACCAGACTAAAAAAATAGAAAATAAGAAAAAAATGTATTTTATCAAAAAAAAGCGTGGGTGCATGGTATCGCCTCGGCCAACAATTACTTGTGATCTGGGACATTCCTTACTTTACTGCGCTAGGTGTGTAATGTACTATAAAATTATTGATACCATGCACCCCACGCTTTTTTTTAAATAAAAATATTTTTTTTCCTATCTTAAATTTTTTCAGTCTGGTTTTCTATAAAAGCGTGTTTTTTAGTTTTTCTAAACTATTATTCATTTCCTACTTTTTAGTGTGGTTTATTTAGAAAAGCGTGTTTTTTTAGTTTTTTTTAAACTATTATTTTTATAATTTTTTTGCAAATTAAAAGATGGAATGATCTTATCAAATCAGGTAATCATAATCTCCGACCACAAAAACCCCCACATACCAATTTTGAATAGAATCAGACCATAATCACAAAACTCGGCCGCCATTTTAATGGCGCCATCTTGAATTTTTCAATTTTTACTGAAGAATCATAATATTCGACTTCAAAAACCCCCACATACCAATTCTGAATAGAATCAGACCATAATCACAAAACTCGTCCACCATTTCGGCCGCCATCTTGAGTTTTTCAATTTTAACAAAAGAATCATAATCTCCGACCACGAAAAGTGGGTCAAAATCGCGCCCAAAGGAGTCGGTTACAAACAAACAAACATACAAGTGAAGGTAATATAAAGCGTGTAAAAGAAGTGATAGGGTAGAAGATTCATTGAAGTATTTTAAGATTGTAACAGAAGGTATCATGGTTGAACTACTATTACGCCATTGGAGGCTTATTTGTGCTATATATGAAGTAAATCAACATTTCTAATTAGACACGATGATCAATGGAGGCTGCTTGGTCCGGAAGGTAGTTCGTCCCAGGGGTATAATCAATTGAATACTGGGTGTATTTTTCCGTTGAACCCCACAGGATGGGGGACTGGGGTTATTTATATACCACTGTGCTTGATAATGAAATTCTGGGTACACAGCAAATATATTTTTTTCTACCTCATGAGAAGAGTGCTTCGAAGGTTCAACTATTCCTCTCACAGTTTTATTCTGAAAAACTGATTTGAACTGCCACTATACTACTAATTCGGTTATGATTAAATATGCTTATAGTTTTTGGATCAATCCTATCCCAATCGTTGGATAGGCAGCCGAGGTAATATTCCTTGGCTTTTTCAGGATTACTAGAATTGTTTTCTTTGAGACTCATATTTTAATTCGATTTTATTAAAACATATTCTTTTTAGAATTATATGGATATGTCAAATTTTATGGTCCAATCGATTCTTTTTTATTCGGAAAAATTATCAACTTTCTCATTTTGCAACAAATCCATGAATTCAGAAACATTCAAGATAACTTAACTAACTTTTTCCAGTCGAATCTTTAGGCTTTAGTGCATATTTTGGAGCGAAGTCAATGAACAAATTACACATGACAAATTACAAATGGCAATAACTCGACTCTTTCGAATGCAACACCTTATATTTTAATGCATCATTGCATGGAAATTTTCAAGAGCTTTTTTTTCTCAATATAGGATTTGTGAGCTCTACTTTGTAAAGTAATGTAATGTAAGGTTTGTGAGATTTGACACATCCGTTTACTTTCAATAATTGTACACGTTTTATAATTGATAATTAATTTGGCGAAGCTGACAGTTATCTTTCATTGGCAAGCAGAATCTACTATCAAAAATATTCAGAAGCAAGAACTCCACGGGTGTCTTCATTTCAAAAGACAAGAGATCGGTTTGGAATCACTGGTAGTGTGTTTTATACCAAAAAGGAAATTGTTGGTGGTCGAATTGATGAGGAAAATAAGTTGCGAATTTCATTGATGCTACAAGAAAGTCCTCACTTAATCACTAGGGAAATAGCAGCCGAAACGAATATTTCACAAAGTATTGTGAACAGAATTGTATTAAAATATAAGTTCCACCCTTATCATCTGAACCTACATCAAGAATTGTATGGTAATGGTTTTGCAAATGAAGTTGCGTTTTGTATTCATGATTGACAGGGATTAAAAAACTTCAAACAAAATCCTGTTTTCTGATAATGCAATGTTTGAGGGTCGGTCATTATTATGCAATCGAAAATCCTCACTGCTTGAGGAATCCTGAGCACCAAAAGGTTGCTTGATGTTTTGGGGACGAATTATTGGAAATCATATTATTGGACCCTACTTCTTCGACAATTTGCTGAATGGTGAAAGGTATTCACATTTTCTTGGCGAATATCTTACCAGAATCTCAGAAGTGGATTTGAACACCAGAAGAACCATGGGGTTGCAATACGCTAGTGCTGTAGTGCGCGAAAGTTATTGGATCAATCCTATCCTAATCAAAGGATAGGCAGAGGAAGTAATATTCTCTGGCTTTTTCGGGATTACTAGAATTGTTTGCTTTGAGATTCATATTTCAATTTAATTTTGTCGAAACATATTCTCTTCAGAATTATATGGATATGTCAAATTTTACGACCCAATCAATTCCTTTATAATTCGAAAAGATTATCAACTTTCTTATTTTGCAACAAATATAGGGTGTTGCATTTGAAGAAGTCGAGTTATAGCCATTTGTAATTGGTAATTTAAAAAAAATCGTAGTAGGTGATTGAACAACAACTCACACTTCACTTGCCCTGAAGCTAAATTGATTCTGTTTTGAAAAAAAAACAACGTGTGAAGAAGTACAGGTTACTAAGAAAAATTTTGAGTACAAAAAGCGACTGGGTTCGATAATATTAGTGTCAGAATAGTGAAAAAGTTTGCAACAGAATTATCAATTTGTATGAGCACATTAATCAATAAATCGTTTGACACTGGCAATGTTCTCGATATCATAAAATTGCTAGAGTCACCACACCTACCTCTAAAAGTGGTTAGGAAGAAACTTTGAGTAATTCTCGGCCTATATCAGTATCACCAGTTTTATCCAAAATCATTGAAAAAATCAGGAATCAAAGAGTGATGGATTACCTCGATAAAATAAACTTCTTGTACAATGGACAATATGGTTTTAGAAGATCAAGCGACACTGAGTCAGCTGTACTGGATTTGATTATAAAAATTCAAAAGAACCTAGATAGAAACCCCCAATGTGGTTTAGTGTCGCTGGATCTATCAAAACGATTCGATACGGTAGATCATAAAATTTCATTACGTAAATTAATTCATATCGGGATTAGAGGTCATAGACAAAAATGGTAAATACAAAGTCTGATAGGAAATATAACATGAAAAAAATTAGTTCAGATATCTTGAATGGTTCTGAAGTTATGAATTTTTCTGTGGGACCAACCACGGCGCTATTTTGACATATAAATTGACATGAGTCAAAAACTATTGCAGATAACAAAACCAGAAATCCTGCTCAATTACAGTGAAAAGTGAAATAAAATGACTTCAAATAAGTGTCTTCACTCAGATTAGTTTTGATTTAAAAAAGTACCTGTGATCTGTTTACTTGTGCTTTTCTTGAGTCTTAGAGGTATTCCTGGCTAGTGGATTCTGCTGCTACTGTGGCCAGGCCCGTTTCTCTTGTTGGACAATTCTTGGATATGGATATTGCTGGGTCCTGGAGGTGAGAAGTTTTTCTCAGGTAGTTTTCAACGGTTGTCGTTTCTGGATATGTTATATAGTTGTCAATTGGCTGAATTGCTCCTATTTTCGTAGTATTTTTGTATTTATGATTGACATATTCTGTCACAGTGTTCATCCAAAAATATTTTTTTTATTTCTTCAAATCCTAGTAATTTTTTTTACTGGCAATCCTCACTCTTTGTTTTTTCTCACAAATTTTAGGTTTTCACTTACTTTCTATCACAATTTTCCTTATTCTAAACTATGATAGGGATTTTATATACAATTTACATTTCTATACCTTACATAATATATACAGAGTTAGTTAAAATTCAAATCTGACAATTTGCTGTAAGATAAAATGGGTGATTACCGGCTCATGCAAAATCGTGAGGTTTTGCCGGCCTAAATAGCTTTATCAATTTTGCGCATGATTTATTTACATTTATGGTCAAAGATTATGAGAACGGAACTCAGTCTCCGATAGGATCTTTATCCGCGAATCAAATTATTGCATTAAAAGTGGGGATGCTGGCACGTGCCGCAGCAATTGCCAGTAGCAAATGTGAAGTGAAAGGAACAACTGCACTTTTTTTGAAATTTGCAAATTTTTGGTAAGTAATTTGACTTCATCTGTTAAGTAATTCTGACCAATAACTCCTAGGAATAAGGCTGTTTGGATATGTTTTTTTATTTTGGCTGATTAACAAAGGTCTATTGAATAGATTTTTCACATTTTTCGAATGACATTTTGTAGAAAAAAAGGTGGAAATTGCATTAATAAAATAGGCCGGTATTAGACTAATATTTTTTAACTAGATCTAATTGCGGCTTATTTAGCCGGAATTGCAGAATTCTAGCAACAACCAAGTACCTTTTTTTTCGAATTCTTGTGACATATACTCCGAAAAATATGTAGAACTATTTCCGGCCCACCAATTTCCCGACAGAAACAGGAAAAATACGACTTTTATTAATCAATTTCAAAGTATTTTCGAACAAAGATTCAGTGAAAAAAAAAATTTAAGGCCACCATTCTTTCAATAAAAGTGGCAGAATGAAAAATGTTTCAATATATTTTCGATTTTGGTTTATAAAGGTCTATCAAACTTATTTTTCTCCTTTTATAGCAGACTTGGTAGAAAAAATGGTGTAAATTGCAAAACTAAAATAGGCCGGTATTAGACTAATATTTTTCACCTCGATCTAATTGCGGCTTATTGAGGCGGAATTGCAAAAAAATCGTAATTATTTTCAATTGTTTTCTTTATGTTTTTGAGAAAAGAAAAACTTTGTTTTCGAATTTTTGTGACGTATATGATTCGAAAAATATATATTTACGGCCCACAAGTTTTATAACAGCAATAAGAAAAATTCGTCTCCTTTATCACTCACTTTTAAAGAGTGTTTACAAATGGAGTCAATGAAATTTATTCAACAGACCAACCAGTTGTTTAATGAAAATGGTAGAATTAGGATATGGTTTTGATTTTGGTTGATTTAGTAAAGCCCATTGAACATATTTTTCAGATTTTATATAAGATTTTTATTGGAAAAGAATGTTGCAAATCGCAAAAATGGAATAGGCCGGTAGTAGATGAATAATTGAGACCTCGATCTAATTACGGCTTTCCAAGCCGGAATTCCAAAACAATCGCAATTGTTTCAAATAATTTTTTTTAAATATTTTTGACAAAAAACAAAAAATGTTATTTTTTAAATTCCATGACATACACTACGAAAAATATAAAAAACTATATGCGGCCCACAGTTTCTTAATGGAAATAGATCAAATACACCTCTTTTATTACCCTTTTAAAAACAGTGTTCATAGAAAAAGTCAATGAACACCAAAGAAAACTTAGAACAAGCCCTGTTAGAGGTCACGAAAGGTATGTCAGCCTACAAAGCCTCAAAGATATACGGTATACCGAAAAGTACTTTGAAAGACAAGAGAAACATAAAATATCTGAATGATAATTGTGGCGCAAAGCCAGTACTCACCCCAGCAGATAAAAATCCGATCGTAGCTACCCTATTTGGAAGACGCAGAGTTTTCAGTAACCAACGATCAGTTACTGGAAATAGTGGCTACACTGGTAAAGAATTTGAAACGGCAAAATCCTTTTAAAAAAGGTATTCCGGGATACCAGTGGTATACAAATTTTCTAAAACGACATCAGGATATTTGTCGTCGAATGTCTCAAAATTTGACAAAATCTCGTTCTGCCATGATGGAAAAACAGATTAGAGACTGGTTTGAGAAAGTTCAGAAATATTTTCAAGAAAACCAAATAATTGATGTGTTATAAGATGGCAGCCGTATATTCAACTGCGATGAAACTGCATTCTTTCTATACCCTCAAGAGAAACAGGTCCTGGCCAGGAAGGAGTCTTAGTCGGTCTACAGCAGGATAGCGAATGACGAGAAAAAGTGTTCAACTGTGCTTGCTAATGTGTCGGCAGATGGAAATGTTGCTCTGCCTATGGTACCTCCTAGCAACAATGCCATCAGGTTAGATATTATTAATTATGTATGTGAGGAAGAAAATCTCATAAAAAAAATAATACGCAGGACGCAGATATTACGCAGTTTTAGGTGATACATTTTTTTTTCAGGGTGACAAACTTTTCAATTTTTGGCAGTCAAATTGAAATAATATAGACGAGGAATCGCAACCAAAAGAAGAGAAATGGAAGGTACAGAAAGAAAAAATACCAGGTACACCAACACAGTCACGGGAAGAAATAGAAGGATTCTCACAAAACTTAAATGATATTCATTATCTAAACGAATTTGATCATCGTGGTGAATCCGATTCAAGTATGATTACTATCGTTTCGGACGTCCATCGTCTTAATGTATCTGAGAGGTTTTCACGACGTTTCGAATGCTTGTATCTGCAATCGTCTTCAGGTGAATACTGACAAGTTTAGGTGCTACTTACCAATTTATATGACTGTCGGCGCAATGATGCGTGCAATTCCGCCATGTGCAGCGGTGCGTGTAATTTTGCGCGGTGTGGTGGTGCGTGAAGTTTCGCGCCACTGCAGCCCGCCAGAAAGAGCAATCAGGGGTTTCCATACGTTCTTGATCTCAACGCTTGGTTGACTAAAGGCGTTATTGGCTTCGATGTAGGCGGCCCCTTTGAACTTTCGTGGATTAGGGTCCGGAGGACCTCAGGGTTTGGGTAGATAGATCAGACAATTCATCTCAAATTCATATTCGTTGAATTGAACAGTTAACTCGCAAAATAACAATACCAGTAAAAATACATCGGAAAGTGACAAGTCGTTCGACAGACAGGGAAATTGTTGAACCAACTCTCAACTTGTTTCATTGTTGCTTAGGAAAAACTTTCTATCGGTCCAATACAGGGTGAAGGAAAGGTACGAATTCCACAGTTCACAACATCCTCCCCCCCATGAAGCATGTAAGCTTCATGAAGACTCAAGAGGTAATGGGCATAATTCAGTAATTGGACGGATATATAATCCATTATTGGTTTTAATTTCAACAACCCGTACTATATCATCAGGTCCTGAGATTATTCCAACTATCCTAGCCAAAACCCATTCAAGAGGTGGCACATTGTCCTCCTTTACTAAAACCACCATATTTTCTTTGAGATTTTCGGATGATTTCATCCATTTAGGGCGGTGTTGCAATCTATTCAGATATTCTAGTGACCATTTTTTCCAAAAATGGTGACGTAATTTACTGCAATGCTCCCACATTTGCAGACGATTCTCGGGTATACTATATACATCTTTTTCTGGAAGTGCTGCAAGAAAATCTCCAATGAGAAAATGTACAGGAGTAAGAACGCTCAGATCTGAAGGATCTGATGATAGTGGGCAATGCGGCCTAGAGTTGAGTATGGCTTCAATTTGTGCCAAAAGTGTGATCAAATGTTCAAAGGTCAATGTATGGTCCGTTTGAGATGATACTTCGTTGATTTTATTCCTGCCTCCCAAAGACCATCCCAGTGTGGACTGTTGGGTGGTATGAATTTCCAGTTGACGTTTCTGGTTGCCAGAAAATCGTGAATTGAATTTTTTTCTTTAAGAAACAAAATATAAATTTCATGAAGTGAATTATTTGCACCATGGAAATTAGTTGTATTATCACTAAAAATTGTAAGAGGAAGTTCGCGTCTTGAGATGAAGCGTTTCAATGTCAGAAGAAACATATCTGTAGTAAAATTGGAAACTAATTCTTAATGAATGGCCTTGGTATTCATACAAACAAATAGAGCAATATATGATTCAGTGATCCTAGCGTTGCGCAATTTTGATTCTTTCACCATAATTGGACCATCGAAATCGTTACCAACATTGAGAAATGCTCTAGTGGGAGAGACACGTTCTGGAGGAAGCACACCCATGAGTTGCTGGGCGTGGTAAGCTTTGAATCGATGACATCTCACACAATTTTTAATAACTTTTTCAACTTGTCGTAAACCATTTATGGGCCAGAATCGCAGTCTGAGATTACACAGAACATTTTGTGGTCCGGCATGATTCAGGCGTATATGTTCGTTTTTTATGATGAGTGTGACAACGTAATCCTTGGAGGGCAATACCATAGGATGTTTTTGGGAAAATGGTTAAGGTGCTTCATTCAGCCTACCACCTACGCATGAGATACCTTCTTTATCTACAAAGGGTGTTAAATGCAAAATGGCACAATTATTAGGGATAGTTTGATTGTGAGAAAGAAGAGCAATTTCCTCACTGAAATGTTGGCTTGAACCATTCTACCTGAGACAGTGAGTGGACCAATTAGTTTTTCATTATTAGGCTTGCAATTATTAACAAATCTGATACAATATGCAATTGAACGTTGCATGCGAATGAAATTTGATAATCGTGAGAACATTGAAGAAGAATTCGAATTTACTTGAATATGAGATATTATCGACCTTTGTTCCGGAAGAGAGATGAACCTTTCGATTGGAGCGGGTGGGTCAAAATTACTATTGAAGTCTAAAAGAAATTTTGGTCCAGTCCACCAAATCTCGCAATCAATCAAAGATGATGGAGGTAGTCCTCGTGATATGTGATCACCAGGATTTTCTAGTAAAGCTATATGTCGCCACTGAGCATTTGTGGTTAATTCCTGAATTTCAGAAACTCGATTTGCGACGGAACTTGTCCAGAGAATGACCCTCGAAATTTTCTGGGTAAATATTGAGAGAATTTTATGAGTAAATCGGGCCAACAACAGAGCACCACAAAGTTCTAATTTAGGAAGAGAAATAGTTTTAAGTGGGGCAACTCTGGATTTGGAACCAATCAACCTTAAGAAAATCTTGTTTGAATAGATAACTCGAAGATATAAACATGCACCATAACCCAATAGGGATGCATCTGAAAAACCGTGTAATTGTATTTCCTTAACGCTTCCTTCTGAGAATAACAATCGAGGAACAGATAGCTGTGTGAGTGTGGGAACATTTTCATAAAATAAATTCCATTGATCTATCAATATTGGGGTTAACAATTCATCCCATTCTATTTTGCTTACCCAAATCTTTTGCATTAGAATTTATGCGAGAAGTATTACGGGACCTATTAGACCTAGGGGATCAAAAAGTGAAGCGATGAAAAATAAAACGTTCCTTTTAGTGGGAGGTTGGTTTTGACAAGGAAATTTTGTAGCGATTTTGGATATATCAGAGTATGGAATCCATGAGATTCCTATAACCCTGTTCAAATGATCGGAATGAAAACCTAGATCAGCATTAATTTTAGATATATCCGAGGTTGACAATTCTGGAGTATTTGAAACCCATTTGTGTAATTCAAACCCTGCAGAACCTAAGAGTTCTATGAGTTCATGTCGTAACCTAAACAAATCGTCCAAGGTGTCTGAACCCCCTAAAATGTCATCTACATAACATTGTTCAGAGAGTGCTTGTGAAGCTAGCGCGTGAGTTAATTTTCCATCATCTGCCAGTTGAAAAAGTGATCTCGTAGCAAGCAATGGAGCACAATTTGTTCCATATGTAACTGTGCGTAATTCGATACATTTAAAAGATTCATTGGGATTATCGCGCCAGAGAATATTTTACAAATGCCAATGCTCCGGTGCGATTTGAATTTGACGGTACATTTTTATTATATCCGTTGAGAGGCAGTACTTGAGAGTTCTAAATCTACAAAGTATATCGAATGAATCTGGTTGAACGGTGGGACCTTTGTGCATAACATCATTTGGAGAAATACCTGTTGTCGTTTTCATAAATGCGTCAAATACGACCCTCAATTTCGTAGTTTGACTTTCCTCCTCAATCACACAGTGATGTGGTAAGAAATATTTTTTGAAACCACCCTCAATTTCAATTCCTAGGGGTACGAATCCACCGTGTTTCAAAGATACGTATTCATCGATGAAAGCCTTGTATCGAGATTGTAAAGTTAAATTCTTAAGGAACCGTTTTTCAAGAGGGAGAAATCTTTTCTTAGCTTGCTCATATGAATTTCCCCAAATTCAATGAGTGGGCATCAGATTTGAGAGGAAGATATACCTGAAAACGTCCGTCATCTGTGTGTCGTGTTGTTGTAGAAAATATATTTTCACAAAAACGATCTTCCTGAGACAGAATGCGTTTAATAGATATTTCCTCAAGTTGCCAAAATTTGGGTATCAGTTTATTTATTTCTGGAGTGTGTGAAAATAATGTAACACTAATGCTACATATCTGTTCAAGTGGTATTGGGCCACCTAAAAGCCATCCTAGTTTGCTCTAAAGTGAAACTGGTAAATTATTTCCTAATCTTATCAATCCAGGTTCGATCAGTTCATAATACAGATCTGCTCCTATTAATATATCAATTTGACCAGGAATATCAAAATATTTATCAGCCATGAACAAATCAGTCGGAATATTCAAAAGAGAAATATCGATTTCAGTTTGGGAAAGGGGGCAAGTAATTTTTTTGAGAATTCCACATTTAGTCCTAATTTGAAAATGATTTGGATCCTGCGATTCAATGATAATATTCACTATCTCATTGATACTTGTTGTGCCTTGAGATATTCCTGAAATCTGTAAATAACTTTGCTGAGTTTTAGTCTTCAAACGTTTCATTATCTCCGGAGTAATGAATGTTGTCTGTGATGCAGAATCTAAAAGTGCGTGAGCTGTTATTTTGTTCCCCGAGTCAGAAATTAGATTTACTTGAGCTGTAGCCAATAGAACATGAGTTTTATTTACGTGATTACTGAAACACCAGTTTTTCTGAGCAGATGAATGAGTGGATGAGGTTAACAATTGTGAAGGCGGATTTGAATCAATGCTAGTGTTGGTACTATTTTCCTGAACGATTTTTCTGCTAGAAGGATTCTCTGAGGAAAGAATATTGACTTGAGGAAATTGTCTATCATTATTGAGAGTTGGGTTTTCATGAAACAACGTGTGATGTCTACCTGTACATGACCTACACCTTTCTGAGGTACATTGATTGACAATGTGTTTTGTGCCTAAACAGTTGAAACATAACTTATTTTTCGTAACAAAATCTCTCTTCTGCTGTATAGTTTGTGAGCTGAATTGTGAGCACCTATAAATTGAGTGATTTTTCCCTTTGCAATATATGCACAAGTGAACTATGTTTGCCTCGCTTGAGCGTGGAGAATTATTTGTTACTGTGTGAGAAACTTGTTGAGAACGGTTTTGGTTGAGAAATTTATTCAATCTTAATTTATTTTCTGATTGAGAGACTGATTCTAGAGCTGAACAGCGCTGGTCAAGAAATTCTGAAAATTCTTCTAGTTTGGGGGTTTTCGCCGAGTCTCTTTCTAGTTCCTTGTGCCTTGTGCCTTGTGAGTATGAAAATTCAATTTATTGGAGAAAATATAGACTCAAATCAAGTCCCATGAATCTACTGGTACTGACATAGCCTTCAATGCATTGAAATGTTGTTTAATTTTCGTGATGAAATCTCTCATTGAAAAAGAGTTTTCCTTTTGTACAGCTATCTCTAAAAGTAATTTAATGTGAGAATTAATTATGGCCATTCTGTTATTATATCTTTTTTTCAAAATATCTTATGCAATCGTATAATTTCCATCAGTAATTGAGAGTTCATTAATCAACTAAAGAGGTTTGTTCTTAACAACAGATTTCAAGTATAAAAACTTTTGGGAATCAGCTGTTACGAAGTTACTATTTTTCCGCAATATTTATCAGCCAAAAGCTCCCTGTGAGGAATTAAAATCCTCTTGAGAGTAATAATAGGTCTAGAAATACCATTCGTGTTCGTGATAAATCCGTGGATTACATCTATCCTAATAAACAGACTAAACGCCTTCCGGAAATCACGCGAATAACGCGAGGCGTAGCTGAAATAGCACGCACGAGTATAACCTGCGCCGGCTATCGACTCTCGAGGAAACATTTTTATCATACAAGCTGGGCTATGTTCAAACGCCGACGGGAGAATTCAGTTATCCGATAGAAGCCCGAGACAGCAGTCCAGTCGAGCCAAAAGCACACGCTACCGAGCTGACGTCACATCACGAGGATTCCCACTTGGGAGAATTTCACAAGCAGTGAGCGGAGCAGAGGCAGTCATCCGCTAGAAGTCACCGAGAACAGTTGAGTCGAGACAGAGGCGCACGCCGCAAGCTGACGTCACAGCACGAAGAATTTTACAACGGGTAATTATTCTATGAAAGTATAATTTGTATCGCAATCCACAAAACGGCGCGCGCATATAAGTCAGTCGAGAGGTGTTTGGAAAAGAGGGGGAAGCCGGCTGTAGTTATGTTTCGACATATTTCAAAGATTTAGTGGCTTGCCGAGCCCAGCAAAAGTAGTCACGCGTCCGACTAGTATTCAGAGTGTGACCCAAAGACCGAAGCAGTCCACGACCGTTCCGGGCCTTGCCGAAGCAGTGAGATCGGAGTTTGGGTAAATATGTTGTATCAGGTGAAAGACATCAGGAAATGATTGTAAGTACCACAGATGCGATGTGCGCATGATTGCAAGAGGCACATATGCATTTCAATGCTGCGCTGGTAATTTCTGCATACGAGTCCGTACGATACCCCCTCCCCCACCGCGAGAGCTTTTAATTGCTAAGTTTACCCCGCTTGCTTGAAAACACCCTCTCCGCTTTCTCTGTATATAGTGCTTGCCATGTGTTTATTTGTTGTGATAACTTGAGGCCGCCGTCAGCCGCCCTTCCTGTATTTCTTTATTTTCAATATACCTGTTTATCCTGTTTTTAGTATTCTTTCATTTACTATCTTGAGTAGAATTTAAACATCTAGTGCGCAGTCGCCACCCAGGTCCGGAACCCAGTTGAAGGCAATTAAAGCCTGCCTTGCTGGCCCTGTTACAGTGTCACGACTATATTGACCCCTGGAGTGTCCTTCTTCACTGAGACTGCCCGGAGCAAGAGTGACCTTTTCCACTATAAATCAAAAGGTGGCGCCCGAGATAAGACCGAGAACAGTGATAAGCGCCAAAGTTTGATAGGCGAGGTGGAGACCCCTTTACAAATTGGCGCCCGAGCAGGGACCGTTTTGATAGTATACCGAGACCTGTCATTTTCGACAGATGTCAACTTCGACTCAAAAGAGAGTCAATATGCCGAGTGAACTCTCTTTTGATGGGTTTTCGGGGGTGTAGAACCGATTACCGTCATCCGTTTCCTTTTCAGGTTAACCGTTCACGAGATACGTGGGTGAAGAGAGAGAAGACAGGCTCGTGCGATGGAGACAGTTGAAAATCCTTGAAGCTAGTTCCGCATGGTGTATAGAACCGAAATCTGTTGGAGGCTACCGACCTGTCATTTTTGACAGATTGTCAAACTCGGCTCAGAAGAGAGTCAGGCGTCCGTGCGATACCTCCTTAGCCAATTCTCGAGAGCGCAGAAGCACTCCTCGCCATCCGTTTGTCAATAGGAGGTACGGTTCTCAAGATACGAGCACCAAGGAGTGGAGTTCCGACTGTGAACCAAGTAAGACGTGCAAGCCAAAAAGTAGAGTTCCGACTGAGAACCAATTAAGACGTGCAAGCTGGGGAGTTGAGTTTCGACTGTGAGACAAGTAAGACGTACGAGTTCCGAGTATTCGCCCAAGATGCCGACAGGACTAGGAAGCCCCACCAGCGTGCCAGTGACCACCACAGGGCCGGCCACGTGCCCACTGCCTCTGAGTCCAGGTGCAGGAGGTGACCCCAACGACACCCGCGTCGGATGGGTGTATCAGCTACGGAAAGAGGAGATAGATACAGAGCTTGCTAGATTTCGCTTGGATCCAACCGGCACCGTCGACGAGAAGCGAAGGAGAATCATTAAAATTCTCCAAGAAGGACGAGCAGCATCACCCGCACCGACCGTCACCAACCCGTTTCCGTTCCCCACGACGACCACAGGAGTTACCACGACAACCGCACCGCCGCCAGTATCACCCACAATCTCAGTGACGAGCACTGGAAACCCGATCATGAGCAACGTGCTCACAGGGACCCTAGTGGGAGCACAGGCCGCCCCACTGCCGCCTACCACGAGTGTAGGGATGACACCACTGAGAGTGAGAGACTGGAGAGTGACCTTTGATGGAACCAACGACCCCGCCGCCTTCCTCGAAAGATTGGAGGAGATTCGAGAATCTCAAGGCATCCCAGCAGACCGCCTCCTACAAGCTATGCCAGAGTTGCTGGAAGGAATGCCGGCCCTCTGGTTCAGAAACAACCGGGCATGCTGGCCGAGATGGAAAGACTTTTGCACCGCCTTTCAGGACTTCTTCTTTCCCGTCAACTACCGATTGACCTGGAAGCGGCTATAGAGGAGGACACACAGCCTGAGAGAAAGTACGGCAGCCTACATCACGGACCTGCAGACCCTGATTCGCCGCCATGGTGGAATTCCGCCAGAGCAGGAATTGAACTGGCTGTACCGCAACCTACACCCAGAGTTCCGACGTGAAATAAGGAGGACGTACTTCAACAACGTCCATGAGTTAGCCAAAGCTGCCAGAGAGTACGAGCTTTTGCGAGCAGAGTTCGAGCAAGCCCAGAGGACGACTCCAGCGCCGCTTTTGGCACCATACCGGACCCCATCAGTCCCACCAATGGTCACTAGGCTTGCCCAACTAGCCACACCATTCCCAAGGAGCCCAGTAGTCCAGATAGTCATGAGCCAAGGCAGCCCAGTCAACCGCCGCCCCATCGAAGGAAACCGAGAGTGTTAGCGATGCGGGCAGACAGGGCATTTTGGGAGCCAATGCCAATCAGCCCCAAGGATATTCTGCTCCAGATGCAAGCGAGGCGGAGTATTGTCTCGTGATTGCCCATGCCCACGGCCGGAAAACCATTAGGGCGCTGCCACGACTTGAGGCACGTGCAGCACCGCTTCCATGACGCCTCACCCACCGCCATCATCGCTACCGCCGACCACCGACCGCATCTTTCCGTCAAGATTCACGGTGGCACCGCTGAAGCGATGATTGACACAGGTGCCGTAATCTCCTATGTCAACGACAGGATAGCCAGGCAGTGGAATCTGCTAGGAGTACCGAATACTTCAACTGCTACGAGTTCCGCCCGACTGGCCAATGGAGAAACCGTTACCATCCCCGTAACGTATCACGTGGATATCCGAGTTGGAGAACACCGTTTCGAGTAATTTTTTGGGCACCTGAGTGGACTGTCATCCGATATCGTCCTAGGAATGGACATATTGAGAAAGAGGCAGTTTGGACTCGACCGAGGAAGCGGCCAAATCTTGGTGAAGAACCAACCCCTTGCAATGGAAGCTCGGCCCGTACCATGCTTCCCCATTGGAGTTACTGAGCCAAGACCGGCCCTGACACTTTCCAGAGAGAAAGAGGACCACTTACAAGAATTCCTACAGGACGAATTACGCCCATCGAGGAAATTCATGGGGTAACGCCGCTGGTGGAACATAGGATCCGTCTCCTGAATCCAGAGCCAATAAAGCAGCGAAACCGACCCCAGAAACCCAGAATGCAGGAAGTAATCAATACTGAATCTGACAGAATGCCACAGGAGAACATCGTAGAACCCTCCGAGTGCCCGTGGAGCTCGCCGGTAGTCATCGTGCGAAGGAAAGTTGACCAGCCGAGGTTCTGCAGCGACTTCCAGAAAGTCAATTTCGTCTCCATGAAGGATGCGTACCCGTTGCCATCAACACCTTCTGGACCGATTAAGCCGCCACCCGAAGACAAGGACAAGCAGCCACCGCATCAGCAGCTCCGGAACCCCCTCTGACTGTATACCTACCCGTCAACAGGGATCTGTGCTGGCGCTGCAGTCAACCAGGGCAGACACGCAGCGTGTGCCAACGAAAACGGCCCCTCCTGTTTTGCTCCCGATGTGGCTTGAAGGATATCCTCTCTCGGGAATGCCACTGTTCCGACCCAGCCGCCCAGAGGAGACCAGCCCAGAGGAGACTAGCCCAGAGGAGACCAGCCCAGAGGAGACCAGCCCAAGAAGGACGATGCCCCGTGCCCAAAGGTCAACGGTATCCTGACCCACATGTCCCCGATGCGGATGTTCAGCACCCATTGATGCCGTAGACAGACACGTAGGATCAGGATGCGGCCGATAGCATTCAATCCAGCAAGATTCATTTTTATTAGTGCGGTATGACAATTTTTTTTTATGACTGGTAATGGTTTTTTTGTACAATGATTCTGACCAGTTTTCTTTTTCTCGCTCCCCGGCAACCGAACAAGAGTTTTGTTTTTTATTTGGAATTGTTTGAGGTCCACATTTAAGTTTATTTTATTCCGTAATTTATGTATCAGGTGAACCTACCCCGAATAAAGGGTTCGACTATTAGGGGGGTAGGCACCTGGCGGGCTATACTGTTATATTCCGAATGGACCTGTTTTTTTTTCGTTAGAACATAAGGTTGCTAGCCGTCTGAAGTTTTGAGAATGTTCACAGCAAAACGAGTTAGTTATCAGGTCCCTCTGACCGTACGAACGCATGTTAAAAAGGAAGTAGGAAGGGTGTATAACGAAGTTACTATTTTTCCGCTATATTTATCAGCCAAAAGCTCCCTGTAAGGAATTAAAATCCTCTTGACAGTAATAATAGGTCTAGAAATACCATTCGTGTTCGTGATAAATCCGTGGATCACATCAAACCTAATAAACAGACTAAACGCCTTCCGGAAATCACGTGAATAACGCAAGGCGTAGCTGAAATAGCACGCACGAGTATAACCTGCGCCGGCTATCGACTCTCGAGAAAACATTTTCATCATACAAGCTGGGCTATGTTCAAACGCCGACGAGAGAATTCAGTTATCCGATAGAAGCTCGAGACAACAGTCCAGTCGAGCCAAAAGCACACGCTACCAAGCTGACGTCACATCACGAGGATTCCCACTTGGGAGAATTTCACAGGCAGTGACCGGAGCAAAGGCAGTCATCCGCTAGAAGCCACCGAGAACAGTTGAGTCGAGACAGAGGCGCACGCCGCAAGCTGACGTCACAGCACGAAGGATTTTACAAGCTGGGTAATCATTCTATGAAAGTATAATTTGTATCGCAATCCACAAAACGGGTGGCGCATATAAGTCGGTCGAGAGGTGTTCGGAAAAGAGGGGGAAGCCGGCTGTAGTTCCGTTTCGACATATTTCAAAGATTTAGTAGCTTGCCGAGCCCAGCAGAAGCAGTCACGCGTCCGACTAGTATCCAGAGTGTGAGTCAGAGACCGAAGCAGTCCACGACCGTTCCGGGCCTTGCCGAAGCAGTGAGATCGGAGTTTGGGTGAATATGTTGTATCGGGTAAAAGACATCAGGAAATGTTTGTAAGTACCACAGATGCGATGTGCGCATGATTGCAAGAGGCACATATGCATTTCAATGCTGCGCTGGTAATTTCTGCATACGAGTCCGTACGATACCCCCTTCCCCACCGCAAGAGCTTTTGGTTGCTAAGTTTACCCCGCTTGCTTGAAAACACCCTCCCCGCTTTCTCTGTATATAGTGCTTGCCATGTGTTTATTTGTTGTGATAACTTGAGGCCGCTGTCAGCCGCCCTTCCTGTTTTTCTTTATTTTCAATATACCTGTTTATCCTGTTTTTAGTATTCTTTCATTTACTATTTTGAGTAGAATTCAAACATCTAGTGCGCAGTCGCCACCCAGGTCCGAAACCCAGTTAAAGGCAATTAAAACTTGCCTTGCTGGCCCTGTTACAGTGTCACGACTATATTGACCCCTGGAGTGTCTTCCTTCACTGAGACTGCCCGGAGCAAGAGTGGCCTTTTCCACTATAAATCAAAAGGTGGCGCCCGAGGTAAGACCGAGAACAGTGATAAGCGCCAAAGTTTGATAGGCGGGGTAGAGACCCCTTTACACAGCCAAATTCGAATTTCTATCGACTAGTGCTGAAAACAGATCATAAAAAGATATCCAATCTTCATAACTGCCAGTGAAAATTGGAATATTCAAATTATGTAATTTAACTTTTGGAGTGGGAGAACCTTGTGAACTTATGAAATAATTACCTTGAGCAACTACTTCATTTACCGTTTTTTGAATCAGAGTGCGAAGCTTACTGTGAACAGCCACGTAACGCTCTTCAACAACTTCCCTGTCAACAATTTGTGATTCATCTCATCCTCAATATAATCCTGGATCCTACAATAATCATTAAAAGCCTTAATTAGTATGTTCTCTCTAATAACTAATTCATTATTGTTGAGATTTTATTCGTTCTCATGTTCAACAATAAAATTTTCGATTCTGGTGATGTTTCCTTTGGAACGTCCTCGTTTCCCGATGAGATCCTCCATATTAATGATATATTGAAATATAAATTAATGAGTGAAACTTCTTCCAAAATAAGTATTCTGAAGTGAATTGCGATGGGCTATCAACGAAAGGTGCCGTTAAAAAATGTCAATCAGATGAATTGTCAAAATGTCAAATTATACAAATCAAACACTTCTGACCTCGTGAATCGGGTTCTTGAAGATAAATACCTTCCTATCAGGAAATGGAGTGTTCTGACGACAAACTTGTTACTTCCAGCTCCTTCCAAGTCGTTGAGAGGGGTTGAAGTCTGATGTTTTGTCGGTTATCTGGGAATGAGCGACTTCTTCTAAAGCAGAGACCTTTGCCAACTACGGCGACGGCGGGGATGCTTTCCATCGGTTGGGTATCCGGCTCGATGAGACCAAATGGATAAGGGTTCAAAGGACCTTAGGGATTGGGTAGATAGATCAGACAATCCTTCTCAAATTTATATTCGTCGAATTGAACAGTTAACTCGCAAAATAACAATACTAGTGAAAATACATCGGAAAGTGACAAGTCGTTCGACAGACAGGGAAATTGTTGAACCAACTCTCAACTTGTTTCACTGTTGCTTAGGGGAATCTTTCTATCGCTCCAATACAGGGTGAAGGAAAGGTACGAATTTTACAGTTCACAACATTTCGTTTGAATCAATGCTCCTCTCTATGTAGAAAACTTGCGTCGTCCCATAGCACTCGATGGTGCTCAGTCCAGGCGTGGTCAGCGATTCCCGATTTTGATGTTTCTCCACGTTGAGTCCATTTTTTGTGCTCATCCAATTTTACCGATAACACTCTCTTTGTCTCTCCAATGTAGGAATCTCCGCATTCACATGAAACTTCATATATGCAATTCTTACTAATTTCATTTTTGTTGTCAGGTTTGGTCTTGGTCAGAAAACTCCGTAAAGTACTGCCGGATTGGAAGTAGTTCTTGATGTTGAACTTGTTTCCGATCCTCCTGATCTTCTCGGAGGCACCTCTGATGTACGGAAGGCAGATCACTGTGCTTTGTTGTTGCTTTTCAGATGTTGTTTTAATACTTCTTCTAGGAGTTTTTTGGGATATCCATTCTGGTGGAGATCCTCTCTGATGTGGTTTAATTCGGCATCTAGTGACTCCACGTCGTTGCATATGTGCGTTGCCCTCTCTACCAATGTTCTCACGATCCCATTCTTCGTCGAACTCGGATGGTTGGAGCTGTAACTGAGGTACTGCCCCGTATGTGTCTTCTTTCTGTAGACGGAGGTGCAAATTTCATTGCCTATTCTCTCAACGTTCACATCGACGTAGGGTAAGGCACTGTTGGTTTCCATTTCCATCGTGAATTTGATCGAATCCCTGATTCTGTTGATTCTTGAGAAAAAATCCTGGAGATGTTTGTCTCCGTGATTCCATATAATGAAGATGTCATTCACGTACCTCAACCACAGCTTTGGTTTGTATTCTGCCTCCCGTATAGCCAATTCCTCGAACCACTCCATGTATATGTTGGCGATGATTGGAGAAAGGGAAGATCCCATCGGGAGTCCGTCGAGTTGAGAGAAGAATCGGTTATTTTCCTGGAAATATGAGTTCTGTAGGCAGCACTGCAGTAATTCCAATATTGCGTGGGTAGGAGGTCAGTCCTCTCGTGCAGTTGGCCATCCTCTTCGAGTTCCCTTCTGATGATACTGAGAGATTTACCTATAGGGACATTGGTGTCAAGGCTCTCCACGTCGAAGCTGATGAAACGATCTTCTGGTCCAAGTTCAACATCTGTGATGGCGTCAACGGAGTGCTTGGAATTCTTGACGTATGAACTGCTATTTCCTTGTAAGGGTTGTAGTATCGGTAGGAGGTATTTCGATAACTTGTAGGTTGGTGAGTTCCGTGAGCTGGTGAACGGTCTCAGTGGCCTGTCTGGTTTGTGGATTTTCGGAAGTCCGTAGAGATGCGGAGGTTTGCTGTAGTGTGGCGTTAGATGTGATCGTTCGTTGTCTGGAATGAAGTGTTTGAATTTCCTCAGAGTGTTGTAGATCTTCCTTTCTATAGTGGGTGTCGGATCCTTCTTCAAGAGTTCATAGTTCCCTGTGTGGAGTAACGACTCCATCTTGTCATCATATGTTGTGGTGTCCATGATAACCGTGGCGTTTCCTTCATCGGCTGGAAGAATCTTAATGGATGAATCCTCTTGTAGAATTTTTAGGGCCCTCTGTTCCCCTGCAGTGATGTTACTCCGGAGATTCCTCTCCTTCTCGAGTGTCTCTCTCACTTTCCATCTGAACTCTTCTGCCTGGATGGGATCCATTCTGCTGCTGGTTGACTCTACAGAGCTTACAATGTCCAGGATAGGTATTGTTTTAGGTGCAACTGCAAAGTTCAATCCGTTTTCCAGCAGGGACTCCTCTACTCCTGTGAGTGGTTTAGTTGAGATATTAATAATGGTTTTTTCACCTTTGCTGCTGGTTTGTGGAGACCGTGTTCTTCCTGCTATTCGATTCCATTTCTTCTGATGCGTTCTCTCTTGTTCCTGGCGGATTCTCGCGCATCTATTCTCAATCTTGGCAAATATGGGTTGATTGTCCTCCTCTTAGGTGTACCCTCTGATTTCTTGGAATCTAGCAGTGACATCCTGTAGCAGCATCTCTTTTTTCCAACGGTGATAGTTGATCTGCGACCTGATTAGTGCGTGACTGGCCCGCTCCATGATGCGTTGTGCCAGTTCCCCGGGATTTGGTGACTTTACGTGGAAACCGTCTGGGCTCTTCGTAGAAACTGGATGTGAGTTTCCTCCTTGGTAAGTTTTATCATTGTCATTTCGTAGCCTCTGAACTTGTCGCTGATGCCGGGTCGGTACCGAATTCAGAGGCTACGAAAGGACAATGATAAAACTCACCAAGGAGGAAACTCACATCCAGTTTCTACGAAGAGCCGGAGACAACAACATCATCCCAGACGGTTTCCAGGTAAAGTCACCTATTCCCGGGAAACGAGCACAACGCGTCATGGAGCGGGCCAGTCACGCACTAATCAGGTCGCAGTTCAACTATCACCGTTGGAAGAAAGAGATGCTGCTACAGAATGCCACTGCTAGATTCCAAGAAATCAGAGAGTACACCTTAGAGAAGGGACAATCAACCCATATTGGCCAAGATTGAGACTAGATGCGCGATAATCCGCCAGGAACAAGAGAGGAGGCATCAGAAGAAATGGAATCGAAAAGCAGGGAGAACACCAGCAGCAAAGGTAGGAAAACCATTATTAATATCTCAACCGAACCACTTACAGGAGTAGAGGAGTCCCTGCTGAAAAAGGGATTGAACTTCGCAGTTGCACCTAAAACAATACCTATCCTGGACATTGTAAGCAGCAGAATGAATCACATCCAGGCAGAAGAGTTCAGATGGAAAGTGAGAGAGACACTCGAGAAGGAGAGGAATCCCCGGAGTAACATCACTGCAGGGGAACAGAGGGCCCTGAAAATTCTACAAAAGGATATACATGAAGATTCTTCCAGCCGATAAAGGAAACGCCACGGTTATCATGGACACCACAAAATATGATGACAAGATAGAGTCGTTACTCCACACAGGGAACTATAAACTCTTGAAGAAGGATCCGACACCCACTATAGAGAGGACGATCTACAACACTCTGAGGAAATTCAAACACTTCATTCCAGACGACGAACGATCACATCTAACGCCACACTTCAGCAAACCACCGCAGGGTTCCGAAAACCAAACCGGCCCCGGCCAACCTTATCGAAATACATCCTACCGATACTACAACCATTACAAGGAAATGGCATATCATACGTCGAAAATTCCAAGCACTTCGTTGACACCATCACAGATGTTGAACTTGGACCAGAAGATCGTTTCATCAGCTTCGACGTGGAGAGCCTCCACACCAATGTCCCTATAGAGGATTCTCTCAGTATCATCAAAAGGAAACTCGAAGAGGATGACCAACTGCACGACAGGACTGACCTCCCTACCCACGCAATTTCGGAATTACTGCAGTGCTGCCTACAGAACTCATATTTCCAGGAAAAGGACCGATTCTTCTCTCAACTCGACGGACTCTCGATGGGATCTTCCTTTTCTCCAATCATCGCCAACATATACATGGAGTGGTTCGAAGAATTGGCTATACGGGAGGCAGAATACAAACCAATGCTGTGGTTGAGGTACGTGGATGACACCTTCATTATATGGAATCACGGAGACAAACATCTACAGGATTTCTTCTCAAGAATGAACAGAATCAGGGATTTGATCAAATTCACGATGGAAATGGAAACCAACAGTGCCTTACCCCTCCCTTGATGTGAACATTGAGAGAATAGGCAATGACATTCGCACCTCCGTCTACAGAAAGAAGACACATACGGGGCAGTACCTCAGTTACAGCTCCAACCATTCGAGTTCGACGAAGAGAGGGATCGTGAGAACATTGGTAGAGAGAGCAACGCACATATGCAACGACGTGGAGCACTAGATGCCGAATTGAACCACATCAGAGAGGACCTCCACCGGAATGGATATCCCAAGAAACTCCTAGGGAAAGTATTGAAACAACTCCGGAGAACGAAGACATCTGAAGAGCAACAACAAAGCACAGTAATCTGCCTTCCGTACATCAGAGGTGTCTCCGAGAAGATCAGAAGGATCGGAAACAAGTTCAACTTCAAGAGCTGCTTTCAATCCGGCAGTACTTTACGGAGTTTCCTGACCAAGACCAAACCTGACAACAAAAATGAAATCAGTAAGAATTGCATTCACGAAGTTCCATGTGGATGCGTAGATTCCTACATTGGAGAGACAAAGAGGCCGTTATTGGTCAGATTGAATGAGCACAGGAGATGGACTCAACGTGGAGAAACATCAAAATCGGGAATCGCTGACCACGCCTGGACTGAGCACCATCGAGTTCTATGGGACGACGCAAGTGTTCTACATAGAGAGGAGCATTGGTTCAAACGAAAGTTCAAAGAGGCCGCCTACATCGAAGCCAATAACGCCTTTAGTCAACGAAGCGTTGAGATCAAGAACGTATGGAAACCTCTGATTGCTCTTTCTGGCGGGCTGCAGAGGCGCGAAAATTCACGCATCACCACACCGCGCGAAATTACACGCACCGCTGCACATGGCGGAATTGCACGCATCATTGCGCCGACAGTCATATAAATTGGTGAGTAGCACCTAAACTTGTCAGTATTCACCTGAAGACGATTGCAGATACAAGCATTCGAAACGTCGTGAAAACCTCTTGAATACATTAAGACGATGGACGTCCGAAACGATAGTCATCAAGTAACCACATCGTCTACAACCTTCAAACGATTCAATTATCTTCAGCGACATCGACAATTTAGGAGATTCTACCTTAATAAACAACCGGGATTCTGACATTAGCACTTTTCAAATAAAGAAAATGGAGAACTAGAACTTGATGCATCAACAGAACATTCGAATAGATTTAACAACAGTAACATTCAAGTTCTGGGAATTGACATATTGAATCCTACTAACAGTCTTAATTCCATTGAAAATATCAGTCCCGTTACTATTCTAAATCCTGTTGAAAATCTGAAAAGTCTTGATTCTGTTGCCGATCTTGATTTTGTTGAAAGTCCCAATTCTGCAGAAAATCCTGTAGCAGACTTGAGTTATATTGAAAATGTTATTTCCGATAAAGGTCCCAGTTCATTTGAAAATCTTAATTCTGTTGTCAGATCCCGTTCCATTTATAAGTGTACTCAAAATGTCAACGCGGAACCGATAAATGAAAACAAAACAGGAATGAACGATCGATAGAACGTTGACTTAGAAGTTCGTGATAAAATAAAAGTTGTTGAACAGAGTTCAGAAAGATCGCCTCTAAACTGTTTACGAAATCAGCAAGTAGAAAATATCATACCGAGGTCACTTGATGGTTTGAAAACTCCTCCAAATTCAGCAAAACTGGAAAACGGAAAAAGTGAAAGCATTAAAGAAAAAATATAAAATGTAATGGAGTCACTTGATTGCCCAAAATCCTCTCCAGTTTCAGCAAATCTAGGAAATAGAAAGGATAACAGTAATAAAAAGCAATTAGAAAATATTGTAACAAGATCACTTGATTGCCTAAAAACTCCTCCAGATAGCAATAAGGAGAATACATCTGATTATGTAATAACGCCTCCAAAATTTCCAACAACGTTTAAAAAATGCTTTCTTTTTCCCAAAGAAGCCAAATTCAAGCAAAAAGCGAGTAACAAAAAAATTAATTCCGGTCGTCGCAATCTCAGACGAGTTCATTGAATACCAAAGAAGAATAGACTTGTGAAAAGAAACTAAAGAACAGAGAAAGAGAGAAAATCTGGAAAAGAGAAAACGAAAAGCTGATGAAAAAGATGAGAAGAAAAAGGAGAGAAAAACAAGAAACCCAAAAGTGTTCCACTAGTTCAATCAGGCAGTTTAAATGAACTTACGGAAAAGCAGATTGAGAATATTTCGATGGTGAATGAAGTGAATGGAGATGGAACAATTCCAGGAAAAGGAAATGAAATAACAGATCACAAAATACTTGAAACAATAAAAAATACAACAACTAGTTTTACAAAAGGGGAGTATGTTATCCTAAAATACGAGCAAAAATATTTCCCGGGTTTAATAGAAGACCCCAAATCAAAATCATAGTACATAAAAGTCATGGAACAAATATAAAGTCATTGGAAATTGCCCCATCATGAAGATGTGATATGGTATCATTTTGATGAAGTGATCTCCAAACAAGAGGGGATTTTATGAAGTTCCTGAAATTGAAGAAATGTCTGATAACCAAATATTTTTTTATTATTCGATTTTTAAAATAAACAAGTTAGTGAAGTACTTTCTGCAATTTTTATTTATTTTTCGTGATAAAACACAAAATTTTGTGATAAGCCGGCGTTAGATTAGGAGATTTTTTGATAGGCCGGTAATAGAAAAAAGGGACATTTAATGAATTTTTTTTGTATTAAAAAAGTAATATGTTTTTTTTTATTTGAAGTCACAGAAAACTCCCTCCTTTGTCCCATTAAAAAATAAATTTACGCAGAATATGAACTGTTCACACTAATACAAGCACCTCAATCTGAAATTTCCTGAAGTAGGTCGGTAATACCACAATTTACCTCACTCAAAATTTTATATTCTATCATTTTCCATCGAAATGTTCTGACATGTCGCTATCATGTTTCCTTCTGATTTGATTTTAGCAAACAGGATGTTTCAACTTGAATATTATTTTTGTCTACTTGAGATCTAAAGTTTTATTCATGAATTTTGATTTCTATATTTTTTATAGGTTATGCAAATTAAATGAATTGTTGGCCACATACTTTTGACAAGAGGAAAGCTCATTGCTGAACTCTTGATACATCTGCGTCGACTAGAAAATGGTACAAGGTTTCAGAAAAGCAGAGTGTACAGAAAAATCGCAGAACAAACATAGCAGGTATTTTTGGGATACATAAGTAAAGTATTTCTAATCCCAATTGGACCGACATGGAAAGTTTCGGAAAGGAATTATCTTCCACACGACAAAACTTTTTTATGATTGTACCAGGAATGCTTTCAAAGTAAAAACACTGGTAGTATAGTATAAATTTGCCGGACAGTGCATATGAACACTCCTCGTAGTGCTCTTATTTCTATTTCCGTTCCAATTGGGATTAGAATAACTTATATCATTATATCACTTTTTATTCTTTTTACATCGAACAAATCTTTCTTATCATAACAAATATATATATATATATATATATATATATATATATATATATATATATATATAATAAAAAGAAAAAAACAAGAACCAAAGTTTCATAGTTCAATCAGGCAGTTTAAATGAATAGAAAAACAAATTGAGAATATTTGTGGCGAAAAAGATTAGTGAACAATTCCAGGAAAAGGAATGAAATAACAGATCACAAAATACTTGAAACAATAAAAAATACAACAACTAGTTTTACAAAAGGGAGTATGTTATCCAAAATACGAGCAAAAATATTTCCGGTTTAATAGAAGACCCCAAATCAAAATCATACTAATAAAAGTCATGGAACAAATAGAAAGTCATTGGAAATTTCCCCATCATGAAGATGTGATATGGTATGATTTTGATGAAGTGATCTCCAAACAAGAGGGGATTTTATGGAGTTCCTGAAATTGAAGAAATGTCTGATAACCAAATATTTTTTTATTATTCGTTTTTGAAAATAAACAAGTTAGTGAAGTACTTTCTGCAATTTTTCTTTATTTTTCGTGATAGAACACAAAATTTTGTGATAAGCCGGCGTTAGATTAGGAGATTTTTTGATAGGCCGGTAATAGAGAAAAGGGACATTTAATGAATTTTTTTTTGTATTAAAAAAGTAATATGTTTTTTATTTGACATGTCGCTATCATGTTTCCCTCTGATTTGATTTCTTCTATCATTTTCCATCAGAAATGTTTTGACATGTCGCTACATGTTTCCCTGATTTGATTTAGCATACAGGATGTTTCAACTTGAATATTATTTTTGTCTACTTGAGATCTAAAGTTTTATTCATGAATTTTATTTTCTATATTTTTTATAGGTTATGCAAATCAAATGAATTGTTGGCCACATACTTTTGACAAGAGGAAAGCTCACTGCTGAACTCTTGATACATCTGCGTCGACTAGAAAATGGTACAAGATTTCAGAAAAGCAGAGTGTACAGAAAAATTGCAAAACAAACATAGCAGGTATTTTTGGGATACATAAGTGAAGTATTTCTAATCCCAATTGGACCGACATAAAAAGTTTCGGAAAGGAATTATCTTCCACACGACAAAACTTTTTCATGATTGTACCAGGAATGCTTTCAAAGTAAAAACACTGGTAGTATAGTATGAATTTTCCATTTGCCGGGCAGTGCATATGAACACTCCTCGTAGTGCTCTTATTTCTATTGCCGTTCCAATTGGGATTAGAATAACTTATATCATTATATCACTTTTTATTCTTTTTACATCGAACAAATCTTTCTTATCATAACAAAATATATATATATATATATATATATATATATATATATATATATATATATATATATATATATATATATATTAGAAGAAGAAGAACTAAACCATAAAGTTCAATTAGTTCAATCAATAGGCATTTAATGAACTACGAAAAGCCAAATTGAGAATATTTCGATGTGAATAAGTAATGGATGAACAATTCCAGGAAAAGGAATTGAAATAATCAGACAAAAGACTGAAACAATAATATACAACAACTAGTTTCAAAAGTATATCCTCAAAATACAGCAAAATATTTCCGTTAATAGAGACCAAATCAAATCATAGTATTATGAACTAAATATAAAGTCATTGAATTGAGCCCCATCATGAAGATGTGATATTATCATTTTGACAGTGATCTCAAACAAGGATTATAGATGAAGTTCTGAAATTGACCAATTCTGAATCAAATATTTCTTATTATTCGATTTTTAAAAACAAAGAAGTAAAGCTGTGTGAATATTTGTCATTTTCGTGATCAAAATTTTATGTATAACCTGTTAGTTATTTTTTATAGCCGGTAATGAAAAAGGATACTATGTTAATGAATTTTTGGTATCAAAAAAGTAATATGTTTTTTTTTTTATTTAGCCGGAAACCCTCCCATTAAAAATAAATTTACGCAGAATATGAACTGTTCAGTTCACCACAAGGTAGCAACACCTCAATCTGAAATTTCCTAAGTAGGACGATTGTATAACAATTTGACCTCACTCAAAATTTTATATTCTATCATTTTCCATCGAAATGCTTTAGCAGCATCACGCTATGCAGTTTCCCTTCTGGATTTAATTGTTCACAGGATGTTTCAACTTGAATATTATGCTTTGGCTAGAATCTAAGTTTATTCTTGAATTCATGATATTTTTGGTTTTTTTATATGGTTTGCAAATAAATGCGAATCATCGACATTATTTTGAATAGAAAGCCTTCATATATGAAGAATAGGATGTTGTGGACGTAAAAACTAAGCCTCCTTAGTCGTATCGTTTCCAATATTTATCAATGGATATACGATATAAAAATTGATAGACTGAAAGACCGGATTATATATTATAAAACAGTAGTTTAAATACTATACCTCATAAAATAAAATAATTTCTTCGACCAAAATCAAGGTTTTGATTATTTCATTCCATTGAATTGAGTCAAATATACTGAAGATTTTTTCTTTTGCATACTAAATGCATCGTGAATAACTAGATGAAGGTTTCATTGCCAATTTTTGAATGAGAATCACTCTGATGTAGGCGAATTTTAACACATGAATGAGAGCTAAACTGTAGGAGAAAATGTGTCAATGTCGTCAGTAAATTTTAATATGGTATTTAATATTGTTTTTTTTTTTTTTTTATGTTCTGGTTACCACGAAAAGGGATATTCTGTAATGTTCAGAGAACATCGTGGGAACCAAGGGAAAGAAGGTAGGAGTTGGTGTTCTTCTTAAATTTCTGGAGGTTGTATGCCTCGGGGAACACCTCCCTAGGCAATGAGTTCCAAAGCCTCGCTGTTCGTTGGATGAACGAGTCTTTGGAAAGTGATGTTCTGCAGGTCTCCAAAGTGACCACGAAGGGGTGTGATGACTGAACTTGACGGGTTAATCTCGAAGAGACTGCCAAAGCAGGAACGATTGTTGATATTTCAGAAGAGCATCGCCCATGAAAATATCTATAAAATAGAGACAAATCGCCAACTTTTCTACGGTGTTCCAGACAAGTGAGCGAGTTTGTAAGCGAGGCATCACCGACGAGACGAATTGCCCTTTTTTGGACAGAATCCAATAGCCTCAGGATATGTTTAGAGAAGCTGAATATATATCAGCAGCTTTGGCTAGTCAAGACTTGCTTTGGTTGAGACGAATGATAATAGATTTTGGTTTTTGTTGTGACATAGCAACTGATTTGTTCGAAGATAATCGAGGCTGCATCAAACTGGCGGAAGACAAGAGATCAACTTCAAGGACCATGGAGATGTGCGGTACCATCATCTACGAGATCTCATTAATAATAATGTTATTAATTTCAAATATTGCCCTTCCCCAGGCATGATTGCTGATGGACTCACAAAACCTTTTCCGAAAGAAAATTTTTTCGATTTCAGAAGATCTATAGGAATCTTGCAGGAATGATCTGTCGAGTGGGGGTGTATTGAATGTAACAGTCGTTTGCAGTTATTAAAAATACTTTTGTATACTGTTTCTTTAGTAAACCTAACATAAAACCTAACATGAGGGACATACAAGTTTATTGTTCTGTATGAGGAATTATCGGTGTTATAATTGCAATGAAACAACTCTAAATGATATAATTATTTTGATGAAAAATGTTCAATAGTTAAATTATTAAAATAATTATTTTATGATAAATAAGTTATATCATATAACGTTGATACATCTTCGTTTGAATTAACCGGTTCTGGAGATGGTGGTCCAGGTGGAGCAAATGGTGGTTGATCCAGGGTACCCACATACATATCCTAATCCTCTATCAGGCGGTCTGAGAGGGAAATGCATTAACATAACCACAAGCAAGGTAACCAACCTAGGGTGTGGGTTTGAGTACTACTATATGAGAGTGTTATTGAGGTAAATGTTTAGAGTAGATATAGGTTATACCTTCAAGTAATGTGATGGATGACACGTCATCGACATTAGAATCGTCAAGATCCTGTTCGTCCTTCGGATCATACTGCACGAGGTTGCTGCAGGTCCCTTCACAATTTACACACATATTCGTGCAAAACAGGTCAGCTTTTTTGCATCCGCAGTTCTTCATGCAGGATTTGAGGCACCTGCACGGCACAATGTGGTGTAGGTTTTCAGGAGCAGGAGGGTCAGTGGTAGAAATGAGCTGTAGGACGTTCATGGTGTTTCTCCATCGCAATTCCTCAGGTATCTTCGTGAAGGTTTCCTCTCCCAGCCACATTTGCACCTGCAGATATATTCGCAATAAATATCTCATCCCTCTCAAGGTGGTCCCTACGTTATGGTGATTATTGAGCGTCCTAGGGCTGTTGTTTTTCCTTGCCTGAACAAGGCAGACACCTTCCGATAGTGGAAGAGTCCCTGAGTCAGATTTACCAATTGAAACCTCCAGGCCGCAGGCTTCTCTGGCCGTAGCCTCCGATGACACTTGAGCCCTTCGACCCATTGTATCCTATCTAATAAGAGATCTCAATGAATCTGCTACACAATAGCTATCCACTTGTCTCTCCCAGACATTTCGTTTGATTAAGGGCCTCTTCGCGTTCCTAGCAACTGCAAGTACCGTGGCTACTTCGTGGTGTTGGGGGTTCATGTGGCAGGCATCCTGTAGAACGCTCGGAACCGCAACTCCTCTAGTGCCCTGAAACAAAAATCGAGAAGGCCAAGATTGTCCTCATTTCTTTTCGATATTTCAGCTCAGTGGTCATTTGTTGTCACGAGTAACTGAGTGTGAAGTAGTTGGTCCAGCCCTGTGGTGCCCCCTAGGCAGAACTGAGACTGATTACTCCAAAATTTCTCGGAAGCTCCGTAGCGGCACCGTTTCTTCTGAGACCTTGGTGCCATACATCCTTCGCCTCGGCGCTCACAACTCAGATTTGGGTATGATTGCCAGAGCCTCATAAGCCAAGTCCTTCCAGAACATGCAAATGCCCGCAAACTGCCCCATTCACCGCTCGGCTGCGGCCCGTTCAACCCAAACCACGTGAAGGTGACGTCGGACTTCAAGGGGCACACCCGGTTACAGCATGCAAGAAGAATATGTGCTCAACCAGGTGATGATTGGGGTGGGGCTTGGATGGTGCAACTTGTTAGGTACTGTTTCTCTAACAGGTTTGGAGAAATACACGTTGGAAAGAGCCCGTAAACCAACTGAGAGGACTAGAAGGTCGACATCCCCGTCCACGACAGTATCATTCGAAAATTCTCATAATTAAAAATTGATTATCCGTCTAGTATTCATCAAGGTCTTTGAATACTCTTTCAAAAACACACGATAGGTAATTTGTTCTACAAGAGTGGTCACTAAAATTGGATTATCGGGTAATAACCCTCAAAATTCCAATAATCCGAACACAATATGGGAATGGCTCATTCTGCAATGAACATATTTTTGGTGCCCAAAAATTATAAAACACTACCTGGCATCTAGCAGAAAATTTTTTTTTTTTGTATTGCTCTTTCTTCGAAAAATGAGTAGATTATGAGTTATCTACGAGAAACCGACAAGGAACGTTATTTTTTGCGGAGTACGTATACTTCGTCAATTTTCAACTTGCTCTAGCTCCTAATCCTTTGGCCCTACATCAAATTGAATGTATAGTAAAGTTTGTCTACTTTAATATTCTTGTATGGTATGGTAATTTCGAGAAAATGCTAAGTTTCGAAAATACGGGCAAAAAACTGAATACGGTGCAAAAATGTTGCTGTTTTGTGCGAATATCTCACAACGCTTCGGAAAATATTTTCGTCAAACTCCAATTTGGATTCAGTGCCCCAAAAAACATATAGAACCGCCGAGAAACCGACTACTTGAATTTTGTCCACGAGAGGGGCTTTCTCGCTACCATTATACTGGGAAGTTAATGACTTTGAAGGCCCCGGACCATCTCTAGACTGGGAGGATTCTCTTAGATCCATCTAAGAAGTACTTTCAGTGACTTTTCACTCTTTATGTTTTCGGTTACCGATAGGCTTTTAAACTCTTTTCAGAACTCCAACTTTTTACTCAATAAGTTCCAGATTTCCTTCTGAGTTTATTTTTTATTTGTCATAAACAAAACAACAGAGCTCATTAAATCGAAGTTTACGAATTATTCTGTGGTTTATTCCAATATACTAAATTCACAAAACGATCGTCATATGATGAATTCTTGTTTATGAATCATAATATAAATGAATCAAAATGAACGTAATCTAAATCTGTTCTTGACTTTCGAAAAAACGAATTACTAGAATGATTCAAGTTCGCAAGACCTGTCTGTAAAACCAAACAAGTTACCTCGAGAGATGATTATTTTTGAAGATCTAGGACGCAAGTGATTCTCTTCAGGATTTTGGATGGGAGTATCTTCCGTCCTAAGTTTGTAAACCTGCAAACATCTGCTGGTAAATATCCAGCTTTACAAAAACTATACCTTCAAAGTTCCCAAATCAGGCTACAGACCTCTACTAATAGTCAAGTCATTATATATGTCCTAAATACCTACGATATAGGATTGACAATAACTTTTTCTCCTGAGCCACAAAATATCTTTATTGGTCGGGAATTCTTACGGGTTGAGAAATCAAATAACATTAAAAAAAATCTCTCTACCATCTAATTTTCTCAGTCATAACAATATATTTCTATCACTTAACTAGTCTCCCAATAAGATATTCTGTAACCGTCAAATTGAGTATCGTGTATGGCATTTCTTGCAGATAAAAATAACTCATTTCTACCACAGGTGATCCTAATAAACCCCTTATGAAATATTTCAACATGTTTGACTGGACTTACCAAGCTACTCATTCTGATATAGAGGTCGTCCATTAGAGGACCAACTAAACAAATCAAATATTAATTTTTGTTAGTTTTGGGTAACTTTGAAGAGACAGTATTTATATTCAAATATAATATAATCAACATCGGTTCTGCTACAGTTCGACTATTCAATATTGATACGTTTCCATGGTAACATTTATCTGTAAATGGAATGTATTATGATTTCTTCAATATTTCGATTTGTATATTTTTTTAAGATTTTCGAGATAATGGAATTATATGTACCTCGCAGAAAAATCCACATTCGAGGAGTAGTAGGCATATGATATTATATTTTTAAATTTCAATTTTTCTTCTAATATTTTATATTAATTTTGTACATTTGAAACATATCAGTAATATGATCTCTCAGCACCTGACTGATAACGATGGAAATATTATCAACAATTCTGATGACGAGTGACAGATTGATCTCGAAGTACTTATAGTTTTGGACCAACCTCTCAGTGTTATTTTCTGTTAAGGATGGAATCACATCAAAATAATGCATTCTCCTTCATTTTCAACTTTGTCAATCATCACGATTCGAATATTTCACTACGATCAGCTCATCAGTGCTTATTGCACATAACCTTGATGAACGTCATACTATAAATCTTTTCAGTTCGTCACGTTTTTTTCATAATATCCGCAATTGAAGTGTAATACCCAATGATTCAATTTTTGATACATGCAAAAATTAATTATTATTATTTACGGAAAATTTTTGCGAGAGAAACTACTTATATGAATATTGACGGAATGCATAATAAGAATTCGTCAAATAGGTACAATTAAAATTAATCATATTCATTATCCCAATTATTCCGGACTACGCTGTACAAATCTGGCCAAGGTTGAATTTGAAAAGTTATTTAACATTTTCGTTAATAAATTCATATAACGATTAGGAATTCTAAATACTTGGAGAACTTTGGTTATGTTCAATCCCAAAGATTTTTGCTGCAGTTTCAAAAATGGATAGGAATGCCAAATGTAAGATGTTTTGATTCAATGAGTTGTTTGGAAAATATATGCTTCAAAAGTCTGGATAAATCGAAATTCCATCATCCGAATGGAAAAAATGAATCCTCAGAATCAACGCTGATTATAGAGGATTCACCTCACTCCAAAATCTATCTATTCTGGGCCAAATAATTTGTTATAAACATTTAAGAGCCAAAAATCGTTTTGTTTTCGTTTTTTGTTCATGATATGAAAACTAATGAATCAATATTCTTTCTCTCGATGGACGAATTCTAGAAAATAGAGATGCGAAAAGAATGAGGCCAGGCGCGACTCGATCGGAAGAAAAACCGAAAAAATCTACGTTTTAAAAAAAAAATCTTATAACTGTAACAAAACATTTTCCGAGCTCCGTTGCCAAGAACGACTAACCAAAATTTGTAAGTAACTTTGGTGCGGCCCTGCCTATTTGGGAGTTTAATAATAATTATGGATTGGCAACAAAATAATGCCCCGTTTCGAAAATAAGTGTAAATTTACAAAGCTACTGGGGCGATCACAGAACCGAGAAAAAGAAAGTTCTGATGCCTTTTTGCACTATACAAAAAAACTAAAATACTTTTCTGGCTGTTTTTACTATGAGAGTAGGAAAATTTATATTAGTAGAAAAAATGAGGAGACAAAAAGTTAAGCTGCTTTCTGGTCCAGTTCTTATGTGAATTAGACAAAAAGAGGGTTTTCTTTATAAGCTTTTTGTCCGATATCTATTTTAAATCCGGTGGATATAAAAGCCGCGATTCAATTAGGATTGCTCTCTTTACTTCCGTGTCGTGCACAAGCTCTTTTACCTACCGTCCGGGAGCAAGTCCGTTCGACTTCCGTTCCGAGAACATGTTTTTTTATTCTACAAAACAACCGAATTGAATGTTCTCGACCGTCGAAGCTTTGTTTAAGTAGTGAGGTAACCGTTAGTGAAACAATATGTTGAAACCTTCGATAATTTTTTGATTTGATTGTGTCATAACATCTGTAAAACCCATTGCCCTGTTTAATACAGTGCGACTTTTAATAGTCCTCCCCCCTGTTAACTTTTGAACGGTTCGACGTAGACCGATGGAAAAAAACCGGATATTACCGATACTACTTTTTGAAATCAAAGACATTGTGATTGCCCGATAGATGGCGCGGGGGGACCACATCAAGTTAAAAATTTCAAATATCATGGGGGGTCAAGTGGCACATCGTTGAAAAGATAGCTCAATTCATTTTTCAACAATCTAGTTTTTTTTTCAATTTCGTAAATACATTTTTTCACAATATGCATTTGAAATTTCAAGTATAACAAAGTTCAAAATGCATATTGAAAACGAATGTTCGAACGAAATGAAAAAAAAAAAGGTTGAAAAGAGAATTGAATTTTATTTTCAATGATGTGCCACTTGATCCGCCATGTTATTTGAAATTTTCAAGTTGATTGCTCGAGGGATGGAGCAATCAAAATGTCTTCTATTTCAAAGAGTAGTATCGGTGATATCATTCATCATAGTTTTGGTCCAGTTGTTCTATGTCGAAGCGTTCAAAAGTTAACAGTAAGGAGAGAAGGAGGGAGGCTACAAAAAGCCGCACTCGCAATTGTGATTCCGTAGAACAACTATAGGAGAAAGAAAAATTGAATTACCTTTTCAACGATGTGCAAATCAAACTCTAGTCCTTTCGGAGTTTTCAAGTTGATGTGCCCCCAGCGCCCTCTGTCGAGTAATTGTAATGTATTTTCTCCCAAAAAGTAGGACCGCTAATACCATTCAATAAATTTCTTGTCTCATTGTTTCAAAGCAAACCGTTCAGAAGTGATTGAGGTAACGGTGCCATACAGATCCGCACTTATATTTGACATTTCAAATGCATATTGAAAAAAAACGTTGGAAAGAAATTCAAAAAAATAGGATGGTTGAAAAAATGATTGAATTATCTTTTCAACGAGGTTGCCCCTTGACCCCCCGCGCTATCTATCGGGCAATCACAATGTTTTTTATTTCAAATAGTAGTATCGGTGATATGATTCAATACTTTTTGTTTCATTGTTCTACGTCGAACCGTTCAAAAGTTAACAGGGGGGGGGGGTCTATTGAAAGCCGCACTATATTTGATAGCAATTTGAGTTTATCAATTTGGCGAAGCGCCTCTTTTGTAGAAAGCTTCGATAATTTCTTCTTTCCATACCCAATTGCTCTGTTGTATATAATTTCTCCACTGTATTTGATAGCAGTTTGAGTTTATCAGTTTGGCGAACGCCTTTTGTTTTATTTTTGTAAATATTGCATTAGAAGTACGATTCCGCTGTGGAAATAATTGAATCGCACAAGTATAAAATATCCCAGTTCCATGACTTTCACGATGAATCAAGTTATGCATTATTTGTTATTTCGGATTGATTTATGTCATGAGGTATTTTGTTGATGCTGTAATAATGACTGTAAATTTGCACTTTTGGCTATTACAAGTTTGGTTTTGCATTGTTCGTAGTATATAAACTGATTAATCACATCGAGCTCGTTGTATTCTTTCTTCCGTATGTATGTCATTTTTCACAGAAGCTCAAACTCTGGCATTGACCGACTGTCACCAATCGTCGGGAAAATAATTCAGAATATTAATTATCCTCCCGAGACTTGAAAAGCAAAAATCTTATATGTCGCTAAAATTATTATATTGGAGATATCATGAGCGTTGGTAATGAATTCTAAAATTGTGAAAATGAATTAAGTTACTATTTAAATAAAATTATTATATTGTGGTTACCTTCGTGAGCTTTTATGGTAAATACCTTTGCTAGCTTAGCAACTATGGAATCCGATCAGTGTTTAAGTTAAGATGTGCAATCAAATGCAACCGGAATCCAGTTCCAAGGGCAGTAATTGAAGCTACAGACCTTTGAAGATTTCAATTAAGTCAGAAGACCAGACCCCTGAACATTCCGTATCTCCATCTGTTGCCACCCCTGGTAAGTTGAGTGAACCACTATAAAAGCTGGCACCCGAGAGTAAAATTAAGTTTGAAAATAGTTTGAATAAGTGTATGGGTGTTATAAATAAAGTAACGATTTCCAGGAAAAATAGTAGTATTCTCGACCCTGGAAAGTCGCTTTACACAACGCCATTTCTCAAGTTGTAGCGCAGGCTCCTCGCGACATGGTAGCGACTGATATGTACTTCATGGGTAAAAAACTCAGGCGCTGTCGGATCATCAGTTTTTGCATAATTGCAATTTGGATTCCTCAATGCCCTTTATTGGATCAAGCCTAGATGGGCCATAAATAGTCCGATTTCAATTTTTCAAAAAGATTTTGGGAGTAGAAGTATACTACCATATAATTGTTATTCTCGTTTGGCGTTAAAATGCTGCGAAAAAGGGGGGGAAACGGGCGAGCGCGAGAAAACGTCTGAGTAGTGGGGGTAGAGCAGCAGACGCGTAGTAATACGAGCGCGCTGCGTGCAAGTTATGAATCTGCTGCTCTACCTCCACTACTCAGCCGCATTCACGCGCCCGCCCGTTACCGGTCATGTTTCAAAGTATTTCTCACCTATTTCGCAGCATTTTAACGCACAATGAGAATGAACATTTTGTGGTACTTTATTTCTTCTTTCGGAATATCTTCGAAAATTTCAATTCAACCACCTATGATGCAAACCAATTAAGTTCATTAAAAAATTCAAATTGCAATAATGCATGATGCCTGATTTTTTCGCACATGGAGTACATATCAATCACTAATATGTCGCGGAGAGCCTGCTCTATAACTTGAAAATGGCGGGGTGAAAAATTCAAGGAAAAATGCAGATTTTTAGTTTTTTTTTTCGGATTTTGTCCGTTACTAATAATCGATCGAGTCGTGATAGGTCTTATTTTTATGCATTTTGATTCTCTACAATTCGCCGATTGAGATCATTAAGATTGATTGCTTCATTAGTTTTCATGTTACAAGCGAAAAACGAAAGAAAACACGAGTTTTTGCTCTTATATGTTCATAACAAATCAAGCAATAATAGTTGCGAGTTGGAAACATTACAGAATATAACTATGAACCGTCTTCGATATGATGGCACAGTTGGTTTCCTGTTGCTATTTTTGTCAGAGAATCAGTCATTTTCTGCTCTATAGATTGGCCTATTTCTCGACCATCGCATTAATTGGTTGAGAATGTTGAATATTTATTTCATATCTATGAGGCAATAATAATATATTTGTCATCAGACTTCAAAATGAAAAGTGATATACCTATGAAGGCTTTGTAGAATTCGTAGCAAAAAACTGTTGCTATGTATACACAGTGTGACACTAGAAGGACAGATAATCAGTTTTGATTCCTAATAATATATGTGTGTAAAATGCCCGTTGGGCTCTCGTGTGTATTGCCTGGCAAACAAGTATTCTCACTCTCTTGTGATATTACAACTGACAATATTTCATTTTCCCCAGCTTTCATGAAGTTGTAATATTTACGTTAGGTACCAATATGGAAACAATTTGAAAGTAATTTAGAAGTGAAAATTTGGGATATCATGACATTTTTACTAATAGATTGAAGTAGCAAATGAGTGAAATTATCTTGAAAGTATCTATTCACCACCTAAAGTTTACTTTAAGAATTAAAAAAAAAATCATAGAATAACTATGTATTGCATTTCAATCTACGAAATGAAGTTGATATTAGGAACATGATAGTCAAAAATAACTGTTACTTTGAACTCACAGTTGGGAAAAATGGATATAGATCAAGTCCAGTCGTAATAGTAGATACGTTAAAAAAAATCTGAGATAATGTTGTTCTTCACGCGTGTACAACTTCGACAGGGGCATTATTTAAATTTCAGTTGTTTCACTACTATTAGGGCAGACAGACTGGGAGGAAAAAGAGTCGCCAGTGGGGTAGCTTTAATTATCAAAAATGATATTCCCCACACTAAAATCGCTTAAAAATGTCAGTATTGAGCACGTAGGAATTGAACCCACCGATGAGACATGCCTGTTCAGCATATACAACCCTTCATTTTCCTGACAGGGACTTGGATAGCCTGTATAGTGCGGACAATAATGTTTCACTAGCCGGTGATTTCAATGCTAGGCACCGTGAGAGGAATGGCGGCCCAACCCAGACACATGTAAATTGCACAATGTATAGAAAGTATAGAAAGTAGCCATGGCCCTGCAGATTCATATAGATCGCTTGGCAATACCAGCAAGGCAAGCCTTATGGACTTGCAGAGGAATCCGTGAGAAACGATGGGGAATGCAACCCAAGCAAATGTACTGGCTTTACCTTGGTAAGACCAATGGTTACCTACGGAGCGGTCATCTGGTGGAGCAAAGGTGCACAGGAGAGTGGACGAGATGAGTTTTCAGACTGGACCAAGCGGAAAAAACGCGAGTACTGGTATGAAACTGTGAGGCAAGTCCACTCGAAGGCATTTATGTTGTGAGAACTGTATGAAAAAAACCTGAGGATTATAACAGGGTTACTGACAGGTCACTGTAGATTGCGGGAGCATCTTCAAAGAATTGGACTTGCAGAAAGCGCAGAGTGTCGCTTTCGTCAAGACGGAGAAGAAACAGCAGAGCACATCTTGTGCAGATGCAAGGGTCTGGAACGAACAAGATTCTACCGTACGGATTACGGGCAACTAGAGCTCGAAGACCTGGAAAAGGTTTCACCAACCGTCATCATCCACTTTGTCAGAAGCGCCAGACTTGGAGGTGAACTCTCATTCAATTAGGATCGAGCCACAATAGATCTGAGAAGGTTGTAGTGGAAGGGGCCATTATCGCCCCACTCGGAAGAAACCTAACGGGTAATAAATCTGAACTGAACCCTCAAAACTTTTTAACAGAAAATTAAACCGACGAAATACGGAACTAAGAAGTAAAAAATAAAATAAACCCTCTTAGTCTCAATAACTAAGCTCCCAAACTAATGTAAGTAACTAATTTTGAGTCGGCGCCAAACAAACAAGCAAATGAATTGGGTAAGGCGTAAAATGATGGCATCGAGTTGGGCAGTGACATTCTGATGATTTTTTTGAAGTAATTTAATGACCTTTCTCGATTGTTTGTTTGGCGCCGACTCAAAATTAGTTACTTACATCAGTTTAGGAGCTGAGTTATTGAGACTAAGAAGGTTTATTTTATTTTCCACTTCTCAGTTCCGTATTTCGTCGGTTAAATTTTTTGTTCAAAAGTTTTTATTTTTCAATTTTTTGTGGCTGGAATCTACTAATTACTGCTTGTTTCTTGATTACTTCCGAAATACTTACTTACCCACCTTACTTCAACTATTACCAGTTAAATAATATGATTATCTACTTTTACTATTTGTTGTGATATAAATTATTTTTGTTGTTATGGTTAGTTCATTTCATTACTTTGTATATCATTCCATCCTCTCATAGAATATATTTATTGTGATAATGACACTAGCGATCTGTCATTGTCAACTACATATATGTGCCAATGTTCACAAGTGAAAAATTAATTATATCCTATTTTTCTACCCGCAAGAGTGAATAATTCCATCCGGAATCCAAATATGATCAACTATGAGATATACCCTATCTGATAAAAAAAGAGTCATCGAAATCGAAGATCCCAGTACAAAGTTATAGCTGATAGAATCGATTAACGGACCAGAATTCAGAGGGTGAGTGATCAATATTCTTCATTTTGCTACTTTTAAGGGTGGATTTCATCTTTCAAATTCAGGTGGAACCAACTTCAAAGTACATTCTATCCATTGATAGGAGAATTTTCGGAATCGGACGTCTCAGTAAAAAGTTATGCGTGATCATACATAAAAAATAAAAATAAAAAAAATTAAATATACGCGTCGACTAGAGAACCTCCTCCTTTTTGGTTTCGTCGGTTGATAAAATGAAGGTTTCCCGATGAAATTCATGGATATAAAGATTTTCGAGAAGTTGTGAGTGGAGAATAAGTGGGCAGAAGGACTCTGTGGTATATCTGGGGGTAAAATTCAACAAGCGTGGTATGACAATGCATGAACATATATCACTAGCGCTGCAGAGCGGCTCTGCCACAATCAAGAGAACATATCCACTAATAGCTAGAAATTCAAAACTATCATTCGAAAACAAAGAACTGCCTTATAAACAAATCATAAGATCATCAATAACATACGCTTGTCTGGTTCTGCAGTTTAACAGTTTACGAGACTGCAGAAGAAAGTACTCCGTTCAAACAAACTTCGATAGATACACCCGGCTGGATGAGCTGCACACATTGAAACTATGAAAGATTACTTCATAAAGATCTCGAACAAATTCTATCGATTTCATATCCCCTAAAGTTCGCTCACCGAAAACATAACGCGAATCAGAGCGCAAGATAACGAACCAAGAAAACACGGATCTCGATTCATTTCAAGAAAAATGATGATGCAGATAATCCATCAAAATTCATCAACACACAAATAGGCAAAGGTACTAATACCACAGCCATAAATATCTAGTATAAAGTGTGCGTAAGGTGGCTCTGGCGTAAGATGTCAGACCTCCAGCGTTCAAACCCCGGTGGAACTCAAATTTGTTTTCTTTAATTTTTCTTTCCTAACACCGAAAATTTGCAATAAATCAAAACACCCAAATCGCTTGATTCACAAAACCAACAATTCAATTTTCTGTTTTCTCCATTTGCCAGAAATATTTCAACAAATACACCCTGCAAAATTTATATATTGAATCAAATTTCATAGAGCGAAAAGCAGGAGGTGAGCAAATATACACAGTTGGAACTAAATCCTGTCATATGCCTATGCTATCTGCCACCTGCAGCAGATATGACCCCTCCGTCCCTAATTCTGGATGGCAAGGTGGTCATTCAGAGCACATGAATACTTCAGTGCATTCAATATATTATATATGAGTTGTATATATTAGGATAAGTTAGATTATGTTATTGATAAAGGCAATACAAATATTTGAAACTGAAACGGTGTGAAAATGAGTAAAGACAAATCCACTTATTTCTGATAAATTATTGAGGTTTCAAGAACTATTAATTTATAATTTAGATTGTGAAAACTATGATAAAGATCAACACATCTCCAAAATGCATCAAGTCCACAGATAAAATGTATGGTGGAAAATAACTCATTAATTTCAAATACACCCTAACATGCCCTAGATGGGTTACAGTCATTTATGGGGTAAGAGTTGGCCTAGAGTTCATCAGAGGAATGTCTTCAAGGTCCACGAACTGCCAAGGAAATTTTTTAGGTAACGATTTTCCTAATTATTACTATAAACACGTTCATATAATAAGGAAATGAAGAAGTCAGTAATCGAATGAGTATTAATTTTACACAATTTCGTAAACCAGTAAGTCATAAGGCAACTTGTATAAACTTCATTTTAAAGAAAAAAAATACAATTTTCATGAAATACCCCCATAAAGCAGTAATGATAGCAAAATGTGATCCAAAACAGTAATGAAAAAATATTTAAGGTTAGACACCAGTGCTGAGGACAGTGTTTCACTATTGAATTCAATGAAGAAACTTTTGATGAGAAATGATTTGAAAAACCCTATCATCGCACTAATATTATATTACTTATATTTACTTCACTATCAAACTTGTGTATAATTCATCATTGTTAATACTATAGGTAGATACCCCCTTGAGGATTATTGGATTGATTAGACTCAGAACTGATCAATGGAATAGAATAGATTCGAAGGTCTTGTATCACATCCGGCGGAAAATCAAGGTCTTCCTTCATATTTCACCATTAAGACGTGTTTCCAGAAGTTTCTATGGTTGAAGCAGAGTGTAATGATGTCGTATCTATGGGTATTATGAATAAAATTGGCTCTCCTAACGAACTGCTTTGTCTCTTTTGATATTGTTACGAGAAGATCGGGGCGAGTTGTTGAGAAACCTGACAAATGTATTTTGTAATCGTTTGTGATATGGAAATATATTCAAAATGTTAATTTTTTTGTCTTGATTGTAAGGAATACTCTTGTTATCATGCATACATATTTTTTGCCTCAATAAAAATTTACTTAAGAATCCCTTGTTCTCCAACAAACTGCAATATAATACAAGCACTGCATGGCTAGGCGCAACAACGAGGACGTGGATGAAGGTTTTTCTGGTAAGTCTTGGATATATTGGGTATTTTCCAGAGTTTCAGAAGTGTAGACCAGAAATTAGCACCCTGTTTGACTCTTGGACCCTCAAACCAGTCCTCTCCCTGCCTGGAATTTTTGATCAGCAGTCTTTCTCCGATATGCCAGAACCTTAGTCAGTAAATTTGGACGCTTTAAGTGATAATCTTTTTATCGTCCACTATCATTGTAGTTATAACCCTACGTTAACTGAAACTATTTTGATCTGCTCTGCTACTGAGCCCAGTCCTGTCAAATTACCCGTTGTATTATTATCTTGACTGGACAAGATTTTTCCGATAATATTAACAAAATATCCATAATTCTCGATGCATTTTCACTAATCATTCCAATAATAATTCCCCATGAAACTATACTTTACTAGGATACTTGCAGGATCACTCTATCAATAGAATGAAAATTGAACGAACTGAAGGTCACGATACTCCAAAAAAAGAATTACTTCAGAATAAGAAATTCTAGATGTTTTCTGAAATGATTATCTATGCATATTCAGCGACAAAAGAAATACATTATCTTCCGTCGACTTAATTTATGATTGCAACTATAAAAATATGTGACAGTTGTTCAACTCGTTTGTAGTATTTATGCATTGTGCAGTGGCAGTAACTCAAAGTATTTTCCAGGGAAATGACTCGAATAGGAAAACCGTTCATTTCCTGATTTTTGCTTTCTTTCTTTATTCCAAGGAAATCAGGAAGCTTTGTGATCAAACAGATTGAGAATCCCCAGATCCAAACAATACAAACAATATTCCGTCCAGCCTACCGTTCTAGACAAGGCTAGTTTCGAAAAATTGTGTTACGAGAAACATTCCACAGCAGAATATTCGTAAATTGTGGGCGATTTGATTGACAAACTCCAGTTCTATAATACCATCAGCATTGCGTTTTCATCAGGGACAGTTGGAAGACGGACCTCTTTTCAACTCGATCAGATATGATTTTGTGTCTGTAATCCTACAAGCTTCTACCGATGACAGGGATATTCTCTTCAAATAGGTCCCTCTATTTCGATAATTGGTAATGTAATCCAATCATATCCAAATAGAGGCATTCCATATTTTCTTCGGGATGATGGATTTTTCACTAAATTATGATAATCAAACCATCTCAATAAAAAAAAATCTTCATATGCTCAGGGTGAACTGGAAGACCGATCCTTTCTTAATCTTCCTACTTTTATGATTCTGAATAAAAAAATTACTCCAATATTCTATATTTGCCTAACCACAAGTTTCGCCATCATGCATCGTGAATAATGTATTTCATTTTGGCAAAGCACGTACTTTCAATACTCATGGCTCTCATGCATGATCGTTTGTGCTAAACTGCAAACCACTTAATAACACTGATAACAGTGTAATTTCGTTCAGAAATAATTTTATAGAATTGAAGGATTCACGAGAAATTCTGCTGGACTTCACGGAGATATTGAACTCCACGGAATTCAATGATACTGCATCAGTCATATGTGAAAAATGTATTCTGTATAGGTGCGTAGGATACGTCAGTAGTAAATCGTGGTCATACCATGGAAACATTGTTTAAAATATCATTTTGAATGATTCGAAATTCTTAAAAAAATATTTGAATCACTATCATTCAAATGGCCTTCGAGAATCTCAGTTATGAACGAATGAAACGAGCTCTCCAGAATAACCAATCAAAAAGTCGTCACCTTCCCAATCGTTGATGAAATATTCGAAGTTGACTGAGTCCCTTACAGCACCCTGGACCGCACTTCCATAAACGAGATATCTGCGACAAAAATTTGGAAGAATTTTAATAGCAAGCACTTTTTTTCCCACTGGAACAAAGACGCAAATAGCCTATACTAGCTTTTGAAAGATGGTTCGTAGATGAAAACTTCGGTGTCGGCTCCAGCAAAATCGCTTTGTGTTTTTTTCTTTAACAAGAAATTTTGTCAAAAATGACCACTTTTTCTGTTTTTCTGCAAATATCTTGGAAAGCATTGGAGGAATTGTTTTACACTTCCGTAGAGAATTCAAAAACCTACGAAATGTTTTTTTGTGCGACCGGATCGGTGCATTTTCAACTGAGAAAATCCGGAAAAACCTCAAAAAGAGTCAATATTTCAAAAATTCATGATTTTTATAAATTCAAAGCTGGACAATCGCGTTATAAACAATTCAAGGGCTCAGCTTGCAAAATGCTCCGATTTGAGGAAAATTGTCTTATTCAAATTCTGTAAACGCCATCTGGAAGTAGAGATCAACATCTGAAATCTGTTTATTTTGGATTTTTATGTGGGAGGTCAGAAATGTGTTGAGAATGTCACTGAAAGTTGTTCCAAACGCTTGAAAGTACGCTCAACGCAGAGTCAAGTAGCGGTAGTGGTGAAACGAGCCAGCGGCGGGTTGCTTATATGTTGGCGCATATTATATTAGTCCATATAAGTTATTAGCGTGTTTTTGCATAATTTTTCAGATATTTAATGATTTAGTTTTTTTATTAACAATTTTCATTTGAGTGCCACTGTATTTTATAAAAAAAATTTTTGTTCCCTCAAATTTATTATGTGAAGTATGATTTGATTATTTTACTCATGTAGGAGACCTACTCATAATATTATGCTTGCTCGGATTTATGCCCCAATGGATCAAAATATATGTAGTTGGAAAATAAATCACCACAATTTCTATAACGACAGCACGGCTGGTCTCCGTCAAATTCCAGCTCTCATGCAAGCTAGTTCCGAGCTGAGGAAGGAACTTGGGGCAGTAATAAATATAAGGTCACCTATTTCACGAAGTGACGTGGGGAACATGGATGAATAACCTTTTTTTTGTGAAATGCTCGTCGCTGATTCGACTTCGATGGACAGTGGTCAGTAGCGGCTTCCATGAAGGCATTCAGATCTCGACATATGAGTTCACAGGCAATACATTTTTTTTTCTTGGATACTATAATATAACTCAGTGTTATCCGCATGTCGTGATTAGAGGTGTATATGGAAAACTATAACGGCCCAATAATAGAGCCTTGAGGTACTCCTGATTTGAGAAATCGGCAATCAGAATTTTCGCCACATATGCTTTTTGCTGTATATTCCTAAGATATTGACAGTGCGTTTTCTATAAAGCCTATATATTTCAATATATTCAAGTTCATAGAGAGTTGTCCCGAATGCCCTACCGAAATCTAGTAGTATTAACACTGCCTATTATTTGTCATCAGTATTTTTCTCAATCGTTTTTTAACCGCCAACTTAGTTGCAAAGCAACCCTCGGAAGTCAGAGACTTGTGTGAGCTAAGAAGACGGGGTCATCCGAAGCACTACTCAGCTGGTAACCGTGGATAGACCGAAAGATTGATATCTTGGTACTAAGAATGTTTGGTTGGTCACCTATCTCATCTCGATTTTGTGTCTTCGAAAGAGCTTGCACGATCGCTGCCTTCCACACTGTGGGAAAAACACTTTCTGTTGAATAGACGTTTATTATATGGGTAATGTACGGTACTATGTGAGGACAGCAGAGCTTGATGAGTGTGATATTCAAACCGTCAAAACCTTCCGCATTAGTTCTTATTTCATATATGGTTTTATAGTCAAAATAATCATTGACTTCACTGAATATGAACGTGTAGTCAACAAGTTTATTATTTTTATAAAAATGCATTAGCTCAACTGGAGACTGATTCTACGGAACTGAATCATTGATAGAAATATTTATTTTTCTAGATCGGGTATATCGATAGATTTATTTTCGGATACGAACCCGTTAGACTGAAGTGTCTTCCATGTAGCTTTGGTCGTACTATTAATGAACTGGTGAATGAAATATGCATTTATATATATATACATATATTTATATAGATATATATATATATATATAAATATATATATATATATATATATATATATACAGTGACCGGCAGAAAGTACGCATCATATGGGATTTTTTTTCAATATAATATTTTGACATATGTCGATACATGCAATCGCTTCTGCATCAAAAGAAACCCCAAAAGATGTTGTACAGTGCCGTTCGTCTTTTCTTGTTTGGCGGGAAATTTAAAAAATTTAAAATTTATGTCTCAAAACACACTTATTTGGGAAAATATTGAAAAATGTTAATTGAAAAAGTTGTTGAGAATGACATTTTATAGCTATGTACGAGTTATAATCCAGATACTGTTTATTATTGACAGAGAACCATGTATCTACAGAATTTTAGTATGAATTTTTTATTAGAACAAAAAATTGATTCAATTCTTTACATAATTACATTTTATAATGAAATTAGAAGCTGAAATAATTATAAACCAAACAATTTAATGCATACTCGAAAGTTTGTAATCAATTTATTTTTTGTTTGAATAAAAAATTCAATTTGAAATTATGTAGATACAAGGACCTTCAATAATAATGAATAGTATCGGGATTATAATGTCCTGGAGATATTTCAGTGACCTCTTATGAAGCAGCTGAATACATGGCAAATCCATAGATTTCAATTTTTTTCCGAATAAAATAGAAGTAGCTTGCGAATATTTACAAAATATCATTTGGAATATTACTGTTGGCCTTACTGATGAGTTTCTTTGTCTAAAATGTATTTTTCCAAATTGAAATTTTTATTATGGCAAAAACTTGATTTTTATTTTTTTATCTTAGATTTTCTTCAAAACTTGTACATAGCTATAAAATGACGTTCTGAACAACTTTTTCGAATAACATTTTTTGATATTTTCCCAACTAAGTGTGTTTTGAAACATAATTTTTAATTTTTTTTAATTTCCCTCTAAACACGGAAAGACGAACGGCACTGTAAAACGTCTTTTGAGGTTGATTTCGATGCAGAAGCGATTGCACATATCGATATTCGTCCAAATTTATTCATAAAAGTATTTCCCATATGATGCGTACTTTCTATATTATATTATATTATATATATATATATATATAATATATATATATATATATATATATATATATAATGATGACTCTAATATTTATTATTATTGGTCCGCGTTGGGCGACAAACAATTATAATAATTATGTTATCATTGGTATTATTATTTTGATTTTTATTATTTTCATTTCATTAATAACTAGTCATCATAATGAAATATTTGCTATTTGTTATGATACGTTAGATTAAATGGTTTATTTTTATGTGAAATTTTTGAAAAGGAAATACCTGTCATAACACCAATAAATATCCGGCTATGTTGTTTACCCTTTTACCTGTATTATTTTACCTTATCCCAGCTCAGTCGGAACGCCTATGGAAAATGATATGTCTCCTTCCTCAAGGTAGGATTCAGTAGGGCCAACTTGTTGCTCTGTTCGAATTCAATTTTCAATGCACTGTTTTGTGGAAATATTTGTGGTCAGATCATCAAACAGATGAATAATGAATTCAGAAATTAGTCAAAAATGTTTCTTTCATTCAAATAAATCCTTAAAAATACCTTAACTGCGAAATCCACCTCAATTTATTCAAACAGTGGAATAAAGTTGTCAAACCTGTGCTCATGCGCAATAAAATAGCTAATAAAAATAAAAACTTGTTGGTTATACTCAGTTCATGAGCATGAAAAAGAAATAATGTTCAAATCAGTGAATAAAAGTAATCAAAATACCCGAAGGAAGTATCTGGCACGAATACGCTCACTTTGTTCAGTTCTGGGTTTAAAATACCTGTTATTCTCTCTCTTGAGTATTCTCGTGAGTCCTGGAAGTGTTCTTTGGATATTAAAGATTGCAGTTTCACTGTGGAAGGACTTCGGCTGGATTCTGAAGGTGAGTGGTTTTGCCTTGATAGTTTATACTCCTATTTGTCTCTGGATGTGTTTCATATTGTTTAATGATTGATTTGCTTCCGTTCTTCTTGTATGTTCTTCAAAATTTGGTACGTTTCCTTCTTCAAATAAAATTTTTCATCCTTTATAGCTTGTTATTTCTCTTTTTGACAACTTTTTGTTTATTTTCACGAATTTAAGGTTTTTGCTCACTTTCTGCGAAACTTTTTCTTATTCTGAACTATTCTATGGATTTTATTTACAATTTACTCTGTATAGCTTGAATAATATATATATATATATATATATATATATATATATATATATATATATAGAGTTTGTTGAAATTCATATTTGACAATTTTCTGTATTCAAAAATTTAATATTCGATTATTTCCATCAAAATATTTTTCACATGTCGATGTCATGTTTCCTTCTGATTTGAATCTACCATACAGAATGTTCCGAATTGAATACCATTATTCATGAATTTTGATTTCTGTATTTCTTTTATAGGTTGTGCACATTAACTGGGTTGTTGGCAACATACTCATGACAATAGAGAAACTCCAGTGCTGAACGTTTGAGATATGTGCGTTGACTAGAAAATGTTATACAAGTGCAACTAATCTGGCTTTGATTAGGTGATTCAACTCTATATACCCATTTAACCTGATACCGATTTCACCTCTACTAACTTCCAAGTTTCATTGTTATTCAAGCATCTCATTCCAGTTTCCATAGCCTTTTGCCAATAAACCATTTCATTTGATTCCGCAGCGTCATGATATTCAAAAAATGTGCATCCATAATATAGTAATCAAGCCATACTGGTTTTTTACTTTTTTTTTCTAGGCCTCTTATTTGTTTTCTACACATTTCTTTCATTATCCCTCTCAATTCTCCCTTTTGTTTCTTTCATATTTCACATTTTTTTCATATTTCTTTCATTCTCAATCACTCTCATTTATTACCTGCTTAAACCTATCATCAGAAATATCATTCGTCATGTCTTCAACCTCACTTTCAGATGTATCGTTCCCATCAGTGACTAGCAAACATAGCAATCATCTAGTTCGTCTGATATTATTATTGAATTTTTATTTGGTTCAATGATTCACATGTCTACTTCCAATAATTTTGTTATTTACCAGTATGCGATATCCCATATCGGAATAACCTACTAAAATACCTTTTTCTGATTTAGGTTTCAATTTTGAGTTTCCTTTTGGTTTGGGAATTCCTACAAAACAGTGCTACCACATATACCTTCAAATTTGAAACATTTGGTTTGCTCCCACAAGTCTCTCATATGGAGTTCTATTCGAATAGTTATTTTTTGTTGTTTGGGTACTTACGTAGACTGCGGTTTCCACACAATCAGGCCGATTTTTTTTTGAATTTTGAATCTGTTAATAAACATCGTGCACTATCCATGAAACTTCTATTAAAACGCTCTGCAACCCCATTTAATGCATGCATACAACTAGGACTTGGTCTTAATCACATACTATTTCTTTTTGTGAAATCATAAAGGTTTTTGTTTAGAAATTCTGTGAGTTATTTCTTGATTTTTCATATTTTTCCATGCATTCAAAAACTCCATCCTCAGTCTTTATACAGTAAACTATAACTAACCTACCATAATCATCAATAAATGTTATGAAGTTTATTTCGCCTCCATAACCCACTTGAGTTATTGGGCCACTAACATCAGTTTGTATAATTCCACACAAACTATTTGCCCCTTTTCTATTGTTATTGAATTCAAGGTTGCTCATTTTTGACAATAAACAAATTTCACATTTTGGATGTAAATTTTCTATAGAATTTGGCAATCCTCCTACATATTATGTAAGTTTGGAAAGTTTATCTATCTGTTATTGGATGCCTGTGAACTTTATCAACTATGTCCACTATGTTACTGAAGGATTCTGGAAGTGCCAGAAATAAATAATTGAGCTGGTCTTCTTCTTTTACTGATTCTCCTGTATTTCTGAGATCATTGATATGTTTTTTAAATTTTGTTAGGAATTCCTTTGGGTCATAGTTTTCTTTCATCTTCAACTCCAATAGCTTTCGTTTAGCAATAAATTTCAGGGATGTATAGGGTGGTTCATAAATTGACTTCAACTCATTTATTATGTGAACAGCCTTGGCTTCGTTTATTATTAATTCTAATTGTGCATTTGAAACTCCTCGTACAATTATCGAGCGTGCTGTTACATCGTTCTTCAACCATTTCTTTGTTTCTTGTTCATCGGTGGACATTGTCTAATCAATTACATTTTCACATTCTTACTCTCCAATACCATTAACAACCTGAATATCCACTTCCACCAGTCTTTTCCATCAAAAATTGGTAACAAACTATCATCCTTCTTGTCGGCCTTTTTCTTTCAGGTTCCTTTTGTATCCACAAACATCTACCATATACTTGGATATTATCTTGTTTCTTTTTAAAAAAAAACACGCTCTGCTACCATGTTGAATAAAATGCGGGGGTCTTTTTATTTCGGTTTATTCTAAAAAGAAAATTAATAATTATTACATAAATGAAATAAAAGTAAAAGTGCTCATGTCACTTTCATGATTGATCAAAGAATGAATATATGTCAAATACGTCATCTGTCATTTTCTATGACATTAAGTCACAAAATCACAGAATCATAAATTAGAAGTAATTATCATGTTTCCAAGTTACTTATGGAATGATCATTTAACTTCAATAATAATCAATCAATGGTATGTTTTGAAGAGAATGATATCATAAGTACAGCTGTTTTTCTTGATCTGGGAAGAGCATTCGAGACTATTGATAGGTCTATATTACCAGCTTTATTGAATGGATATGGAATTGAGGACCAAGTAAAAAATTGTTTATCTATAATTTAAAATTGAAAATGATATTGGAGTTCCCCAGGGCACTGTTTCGGGTCCTACTCTATTCATACCTTATCTGTCATTCATGTCAATACTCATTTTGAATTCACTGTTTGTAATGTATTTCATATATTTTCAATATATACAGATACCTGTTTCTTACTGGTGAATCTATATTTCAGGATATTACTACTTCCAATATCCAATATTTCAGGATATTACTACTTCCAATTCATTTCTTCTATGTAACTGTAGGTAAAATTGATAAAGTGAACGAAATAGTGAAATATTATGAAAGTTCAATGTGAAGCCTTTCTGGTCCAAGAACAGAAAACGCCCTAGTGATAATAATTCCCAAAATCTCTACGCCTCTGAGGTCTGACATTGTAGCCGAGTTTCTCCACTACTCATTTCTTCTTTCAGTGTAGTAGTCAAGATAACAAGCAGTTATTTGAACCAATCTCTGTTCAAATTCCACCTCACACTATAAGAATATCAGGAGATGTAGAAAGAACAATATTCTCACTATTTTTTTGGATTTCGAAGTGTATTCCGAAGTTTATGATGTTTTGTTAACAGTGCTCTACACTTTGTAATAGAATGATTTCAAGTGCTAGAAATTAGTACAATGCTTCACAAAACTGCGTATAAAAATCAAAACTTGGAATTTTTTCGTTACGTTCCGAAACTAACATTAAGATCGTACTCTCGATGTATCTTAACATTTTCAAGGATTACTGTGAGAACATCAATAGATATGAATGATCACTACCTGGGGAACTTATTCGCGTTCGAAAGTGGTTCATGAAATTGTCGGATAAAAACTCGGTTTTTGAGAAAATAGTGGTAAATAAATATAATTTTGACTATTATTCGTTCGAATACAGCTATTATTTTTTGAAGTGGCCAATCAGTAGAGATTTTTTCGTGACAAAAATACTGCCAGGAAACGACTGTGCCATCATGAAAGACGGTCCGTAGTTATATCCTGTTATGTTTCCTACTCGTAACTGTCAGTGCTAAATTTGTTATAAATTATTAACATTCAATGCAACACATCTTTGCTTGTAACATGAACATTAATGAAGCAATCTCAATGCTCTCAATGGACAAATTGTAGAAAATCAAAATGCAAAGAAAATAAGCCCTGGCACGATTCGATCGGATATTCCAAAACATAACACCTCTATTTCTCAAGTATTGGTGCAGTCTCTCCACGACATAGTGGTGATTGATATGTTCTTTATGTGTGAGAAACTCATTCACTGTTGGATTATTAGTTTTGGCATAATGGCAATTTGATTTTTTTAATGCACTTTATTGCAGCAGACCTGGATACGTCATAGGTGGTCCGATTTCAATTTTTATGAAAGATTTTGAGAGTTGAAGTATAGTGATACAAAACGACTATTCTCATTTTGCGGTAAAATGCTGCGGAATAGGTGAGAAATGCTTGAAAATATGACCGAAAACGGGCGAGTGCATGAAAGCGGCTGAGGAGTGGGCGTAGAGCAGCAGATTCATAACGGGCGCAGCGCGCTTTCATTACTATACATACGCTTCCCTGTGTCTGCTGCTCTACCCCCACTACTCAGCCGCTTTCACGCACTTACCCTTACCCATATTCTGTCATGTTTGCAAGTATTTTTCACATATTTTTAGAATTATAATGCAAAATGAGAGCCGTTTTGTGGTACTATACTTCCACTCTCGAAATCTTTTTAAAAAATTGGAATCGGACCACCTATGACGCATCCAGGTCTGCTGCAATAGTGTACATTGAACAATTCAGATTGAAAATATGCCATAAAGAACATATTAATCACTACTGTGTCGTAGGAAGCCTGCACTACAACTTGAAAAGTGGCGGAGTTATGAATTGAAAAAAAGCTGACTTTTTTCGATTTTTCCCGTATTTCTTCCTAACTAATGATCCGATCTCGTGCTAGAGCTCATTTTTTTTCATTTCAATTCCCTTCAATTCGTCCATCGAAGGTATCGAGGTTGCTTCATTAGTTTTCAAGTTACAAGTCGAAAATGATAAAAAATGAAAATGAAATTTCTTGATATGTTTTTTGGGTAACCTTCCACCGTCTGAAAATGAAAATATAATCAGGAAAATCTATACAAGTGTAGAAATATTTTCCAGATTATATTTTCATTTTCAGACTGTGGAAGGTTACCCAAAAAACATGTCAAGAAACGTTGTTCCTCCACAAAAAACCACAATATTTTAAATATTTATAACAAATTGGGCAATGACAGTTGCGAGTAGGAAACATAATACAATAAAACTAAGAACCGTCTTTCGTATGATGGCACAATTGGTTTCCTGGTAGAATTTTTGTCACGGAATCAATAGAGCAGAAAATCTCTATTGATTGGCCTATTCGTATTGTCCGTCAAATCCAGTAAATATTCAGAATTTATAAATATAACTAGGATCTGAACAAACGATGCACTATCAGTCTGAAGTCGTTATGCAAACGATTTGAGTCAAGGCTATGCCCAATATTCGATTATAACTAGGTACAATAACCATAACTGCATTAAAAAAACATTCCTTTTCCCAAAATTGAAAGAATAGGCGATTTTCTGTGATTGAGGGATCAAATATTGCTGAATTGAGCCCTACAAGATCACTTAGGTCTGGCACAGCAATTTTTCTTGAGAACTGTTCGACATAGGAAGTTGAAATTGGAGTTTTTCACCAGTACATTTCCCCACTCTGGGTACAGGAAAAAGAGGGGTGGAGGGCAAGGAGACATTTGATGCTCTCGCGAAAGAAAGATCCGGCTCTGATTTCATTGGTTACGAACCAGTCTTAGGCATAGGGAAAAATGTAGGGCATAATCTCTGAGGCAGGCCGCTCACCAAGGGTACATCAAACACGTAACATGCAAGATACGACATGAGGTAAATACTGCGTATAGACTTTTGCCGCATAAAAACAATATAATCACGAAACATGTCTGAAAACTTAAACTAATTCTATGCATGTTTTTTGCAGTAATTGTTGCGTGTTTGAACAGCGAATATGTTTACTGAAGACACAATAGTCAATATTAATTTCGTTGAGGCGACATGCACGTGATTATATTGTTTTTATGCGGTATTTACCTCATGTCGTATGTTGCTTGCTGCGTGTTTGATGCATCTTAGTGAGCGGCCCGCCTAACAGCGCCCTTGCATATGAAACTATAATTTCGGGGCAAATTGCCTGCTGATAATGGGTATCTTGTTTTTATATCATAGGTACTACCATATGCAGTAACAGATCAAAGCTTTTGTGACTCATTCTATAAATCACTGAAAAAAAATCTGGATTGAGTGTTAATTGCTCTTTTGTAACAGAAGCTTGGATATGTATTATATTATTCACAAATATGAGATGATTCCTGAAATTGGTTAGACTGGCAAGCTACTATAACATCCTTCCCGCTTGAAGACATTGTCTCTACTGCAAATCAATGGTGTGCGCGGTTATGCAACATAAACATTCATTTCCTTGATAGATCTGATACATATAAATACGATGACTGCTTGCAATGTGACGGTAGAATTGCATAACAGATTCAATAATAAACCAAAAAAGGCAATTTCATGTAATAAACATTATTATGACTAACATGCCCGAAATAACAAGTAACATCTTTTGAGTGTATCTTTGTCTATCATTTGTTTTGTAACATGTTCGCATAATTCTTTGGAATTTTTATTGAGAGTTACCATTTTATTCACTATGTGGTTTATTGCCCTGAATTGATGTGCAGTGGATGACTCTCGAATCGCGTATTGGCAGCTTTCAATAGCAGAATATTTTGTGAATATCTATGAAGATTCTTCAGAACGGAATACGCCTCTGATTCGAATCTGATTTAGCTTCCATACACATGATAATAATAATAATTTTCCAATCCAAAAGCCAATAACCACAGCAGCAGCAAAGGTCACCAACAGAATAATTATAATTTATGGGAGAAGTTTATTCTTTTATTTTTCAGGGAAAGTTCTTTGAATCCCACAGGCATGGTATTATGAAGTAAGGCCACATTATAGAAAATACTAAGGTTAAATATCGTCTCAGTATGCCTGGGAATTAGTACCATATGATTATTACGTGAGGAAAATCATTGTGATAGCGAAACTAATTTCTTACGTAGTTAAGGAGGACTACCTGATGTGAAAAAATTGTGGGTGACATTGAGCGTGCGCATTCCTCTCCAATAATTTAATTCCAGCCATCTCTAGTCCTTAGAGGATGCACTGATATAGTCATACTTACAGACCCCGTAAGAAAATCTAATGCAGCTATTTTGAATTTTTTGCAGTCGCGTTGCATCAGTTTGCGGAGGGCAGGTCCATAAATGCTAACGCAGTAAGCCGATCCAGACAAAATTAGGGAATCGCATAGATTCAACTCCATATTTCTCGATAATGAGTCTATTGGGATAAAGTTTCCTCAATACATTCAAAGAGATTCAACATAAATGGTTGATAGTTTGATGAACCACATGTCGGTATCTAGCAGAAGACTCAAATTTTCAGCTCCACTAACGAAAAGGAAATGACGTCATTATTGATTCGGATGGACACATTTTTTTGTCTTAATTTTGGGACAAAAAAGCAGGATTTGTGATTAATTCGGATCGAGTTTCAAGTTGTTGGTACAAGACTTATCGAACAACAATTGATGATTTCTATTAATGTCAAGTTCGGCGAGTTTAGACGCATAGGAACAGAAAGAACTATAGAGTTGTGTGTTATCGGCATCGAAACTGATGTATTCATAGATGCTTCCAGGATGGAAACCTGTGAGATGCCGAAGGGTCTAACAAGGGAATTTGATTCATTTAGCGCCGTTCACACGAACGATTTTTCTAGCAGTTTTGGCTCGTAGACTCCAAAAGCGCAATCAAATCTCTCGGTGTAAATGCTGGGTGGAGTGGCGCGCCACGGCATGTGGAACGTGGAACGGCGGACCGAACACCAGTTGCGCACGCCGAAAAACCGACTAGCATTCACACGTGCAGACTTGAGTAGTCGCACACGCCGCGTCATTCATACTTGAGTTTGAAAATGTCATGGTGAAGAAAAAAATTTGAGCAATTTATTGAAATTTATAGAGGTTGTGGAAGGAAAAATGTGATCAATACAAAAACAAAAATTCAAAGAAGGCGAAGTCTCGTTACAATCTAATTATTCTATAATTACGTTAGGTTGTTAGAATCAACCGGTTGAGTTTAACCGAATATTGATACATAAGAAACGCGTATTCAATGAAATACTGATGGAATGAAGACGTAAAGCTGAAATTGAATGAAAATGAGACTTGCAGTGTACAGAAGTCCTCAGAGGCAGACTGTAACCAACATTGAAACCATTGCTATCACAAGTGAGAGTGAGTTGTAATCATTTTTTACCATTGGTATAGAACATTATTATTGATAAATAGAAGATGACAGATAACTTGTATAATATATATAATTATAATATATAATTATAATAATGGTTTCTTTTGTCAATTCACATGTTCCAATGACTATTTTTACATAAAGTTGAAAAATTTAATTATTTTCCTTTCGAAGTTCTGAAAAAGTAAGTTGGGGTCGTGAATCTGACAACCCAACAATCAAAATACGATGGTGATACTTCTCGAGTGGAGTTATAATTCTTCAATTTGATCCAGCGATCACCAAAAGCGGACATGACGAAACGTTTTAGAAAAGTAATTAACTTTCAACGGCAAAGTTAAAAAAAAATGACATTGAATTCATTTGATACCCTATAGAATTCTGGTAACATCATATTTATGTTTTAGATATGATCGTTCTGCATATATACTTCCATTTTCTCCCCCAATTTTATCTGTAACAAAGATCGAACACCCAAAATTCATTCGAAGTGTAATTTAATTTTCACTTCAATTATACGTTTTTAATTGACTTTGTTCAAAAAACAAATCCATATTCTCCTCAATCAATATATCTGGAATATGAAAAATATGGGTATCCCTATAGTAGGTACTTTTGAAATATTTTGTAAAAATATGTGAAATCCATCAATAGGTTATTGATGGTCGATTTTGTTGTATGCTTGGCTGCATATATCACAATCACGCATTAATAAACAAATTGAACGTTAATAGGAGTCATTAACGATCGATTTCGTATACATTAAACAGACTCATTAATACGAGGTCACCGGAAAAATAATTTTCGTCTTATAAAATCATTGAGGAATTTATGTTTCATAATTATAGTGGATGATATATGCCAATAGTGGGTGGCTACTTTGGCTAACTTGAGAAACATCATTCATTGACAGAAAGGGTAGAATGCTCATTCTTTGGGATATAAACAAGGTCATGAAAGTACCCGTCAAATACGATGAAGGCACACAGAAATGTTCAAGCATACGTGAATGAGAATTTCTAACAAGCACTATTGTTACCCTAGAAAACAATGAGTGAAGTACAGTTCACTGAGACTATAAGTTTTTTTCCAGCAGAATGAAGAAGGAAGCGCGTCTGGATATTTCCAGATCGACAATTTTGAAAGAAATTTGTTTTGGAATTTATGGTTCCAATTTATCGAGGAAAATGAGAAAATTGAATGCTATTTGTATATAGATATACAATGCGGAAACCACATATGGAATAAAGATATGCTCGGACAGGTCAATTCTTTTTTCGAAAGTGACGTCATTGGAACTACAATTGAAATTTTGATGCTACCTGATTAGCTGTTTTCAACGACCTAGAACACGTGCGGGGTGAGTCAATTACTCCATGAATTGAAAGGGCTAAACTTTGGTTTTCGCACTGTATAAATCTGTCACCTCAGTAATAATAATGTTAATTGTCATCAATAGAAAATGTTTAGAATCAGGTGGAATGCAATAAACATGTTTGAGTTGTAATAGTACTTGTGCGTGACTCCATATACTACTACACAGTGAAATATTATTACAAAAAAAATATAAAGGTTATTGTAAGTTGAGGAATAACATGATATATAAACGAACGAAATAAATATATACAAATAAACGAACAATATAGATTACAGTTAAAATAAGAATATCAATGAATATTGAATTAAAAAATATCTAAATATATATATTTATATATATATATATATATATATATATATATATAAATATATATATATATATATATATATATATATATATATATATATATATATATATATATATATATATATATATATATATATTATATATATATATTTTTTTTTCTTTAGTTTCTTGACCACATATATATTTTCTTCAATTTCTCGGAATAAAGGTCTAATTCAGTCTATTCATATAATTTCTCTTGACTAAGTTTCAACATGGTATTTGTCATCTTCAGGTTGAAACACTAAAATTGAAAATATGGAGTTCGAGACATACTTAACTTAACACATATTGGAATGTATGCACTAAAATAATTCATTAAAAACATATGGTGCGAAATATAACACGTTATTTGAAACAATATAAAAATATCTGTTACATTTATGAGTATTCACTTACAAATTATATTATTTGAATTCTGCGTTCACATCGTACGAACGTTATTGTAGGAGTGAGACCGTGTCGAAGTTATTGGGAATGGTTTGTTTATCTTTCATGCATTTTTACCCTCTTCATGAGTTCATCAGATTGTTTATATTGAGTTCTAGTATATGAGCCGGACTTAATTTTTTTGGCAGCATGTGAAAATAAGTTTTTATTATTATTACTATACACAAAGTTAAAAAAGGTTGTTATAAATCTGGCTTGAGTTTTCGATATCTTTTCTGTTGTTAATGCTGTTGGGGTCTTTTTTAATATGAATTATTCAAGGTATGTTCTTACTCTTGGATTCCTTTCTTCGGTCAAAATTTCAACGTTGTTAGTGTCAAACTTATGTTGATTTTCTTTTTCGTGTTTGGATAAGGCTGTAATGTCCGTTTTTGAGTATTTGTGGACTTGTACTCGTTTTGCTAATATCGTTTTGGTTGACCTATATAGGTACTTTGGCAATCTTCACACGGTATTCTTAATAGTGTATGAGTTCGTTTATTTTTTGGTATTTCTGGTTTTAATTTTGAATAAATGGTTTTGTTCGTATTCCTCAGTCGGTGTGAAATAGTTATGTTGTATTTTTCCATTGTTGTATTAATTTTATTCGATAGTTTGCCTGTGTATGGTAAAGGTATGTATGTTGTTGTTTTAGTTACTCCATTATAATTTTCATTGTAGATCGCATGTATTCGTTTTTTCATTGTTTTTTCTGCAAAGTGGCTGGGGTCATTAGTTTCTTTCAATATATTCTTGATTATTTCTATATTATTTCTCCTGAATTTTGGGTGAGCAAGCTTATAGCTCTGTCAATTAAATTTGAATAACATTTTTTTTTGTAACTAAGGGGTGCGTTTAACGAATAGTTTGTGTAACGATTTGATGCATTTGGTTCAATAAACCAGTTTGTGATTTTTTTTCCAGTGTTGTCGTGTATTATTGTTGTGTCGAGCAAGTTAATTTGTTTTTCTATTCCTTTTTCTATTGTGAATTTCAATCTAGGATGATATTTATTGAATTTTTCTAGAATTTCATCAACTTTGTCAGTGGGAATACAGCTTAAATAATCGTCTACATATCGTTTGAAGAATATTGGTTTGGAAGTTAGTGATTTAATGATCTTTTCTTCAACATACTCCATAACCAGATTTGCTACTGTTGCAGTAATTGGAGATCCCATTGCAATTTCGAATATTTGTGAGTAGTATTTATTTTCATATTGAAAGTATGTTGAGGTTAAACATAGTTCAATTCCTTTCAAAAACTCTTCCAAGGTTCGTGTTGTGTGACTTTGTATTTCATGCCATTTTTCTCTTATGATATCTAATGCTAATTTTGTATCTATATTTGTAAATAAAGAAACTATATCCAGAGTGATTGATATACGATTTTGTGGAACTGTTATATTGCGGACAAATTCCAGTTTTTCACATAGTAATCATTTTTTCCAATAACATTTGAAAGAATTTCTGAGTTACAAAAAAAATTCAAAATTCAACTGACAGAGCCATAAAGCTTGTTCCTTCAAGTCCATTCGGGTGGATTGAACACAGTAGAGAAATGCTTTATATCCAGTTTATAATTAGAAATCACGTAGCGATAGGTTTCTCGCGTATTTGGGTAACCGAAATAGGAAAGGAGAACCACCATGTAGTCAGGGCATAAAGTAAGGACGAGTTCCAAGTTTCGCTTCGTCGAAAACGGCGGAAGTTCACGATCTGTATGTAAGGTTCATATATGCCCTTTATTACCAGATTCAGATGAGTCTGAAATTTATACTATTTGTTTATCGTTTAGTCCTCATATGAAGTAACCTATTATTTACCATTCTTACTTGAATATATTTGTTGAACTCTGAATGGCGTCATTATTTGCTGGTCAGAGCGGCGTAACAAATTTCTGAACTAGAGGGAGAATCTCAAACCCTCAGCTAGCCAAATCTTAAAGAAATAATGAAACAAGACTAGCCATTGCTTTCAGCCGATTTCACTTCCAATCAGATGATCAGGTGATGAAACCCAATGCCAATCATAATTTTGAGGCAATTTACCTCAAATAATGAAGTCCTAGCCACCTTCCGTGGTTGGGTTGGTGACAGTGAGCGACCTCTCGCTAGAGAGGTAGCTGCCAATCATATTTTTCTTGTCCGCTTGTTGGGTAAAGTTAGATATCTATTTTTCTGAAAACTCCATGAAGAATAGTTCAAATGAATACATTTACAACTGGTGACATTGCTGGGATGTCAGAATAAGTTTCAAAGAAAAAGAAGCTGGATATTATATTATTTTTGTTGAAGTCATCATTATTGAAAAAGTAATAACAGTCATCAAGCCTGTTCGTTACAAGTGGATGACATCAGCGGGATGTTTTGAGTGGAGTCCATTACTAACTTTCAGAAGAACAAACAGCCAATAGTAAATTGACCTGTTCCTTACAACTGGTGACAGCGTAGTGGGATTTTGCAGGCAGAAATAGTCAATATCAAATTGAATAATTCTACACTGGTGATCTAGCGCTGGGATGTTTTACGATTTTTTTCTGAAAAGTGAGATTTCGGTAATTTTTCTATTGCGAATTTTTGGTAGAGAAGATATTGATGGACTTCCTTTCCAAAGAGAAGCTAGAAAGGTTGGTGTATTACCTTTTCCGCCGCAATATTGAGAATAGTGCATGCTAGATTCTACCACCCAAATTTACTAACCCTTAGTGATCAAGATGACCCCAACGACAGCCCCAATGACGTCCACAACGGTTACTCCAACTGTAGTAACCATGGCACCTATGTAAGTGCCTATGAGGTATTCTTCAGGGATGATCCCATCCACATTGAAAAAAATTTCTGGAAAGGAGGTGATTCGCTACTTCGAAAAGTCAGAACAGCGGGCGAATTTAGATGAATGGACGGAAAAACAAACGCTCAATTTATTAAAATTCAAATTGGTAGGAGAAACTTACAGTTTTTTCAATTCAAACCCTGGTTTGGACGTATTAGCGTTCGGGAAAGTAATAGCTGGTTTCATAGAAAAGTTTTTGCCAATAGAATTACCCGGAGAAAATCAGTTAAATTTGAGTAAATGTTTTCAAAGACGTTTCTTTCTATTTTATCAGATTACGAATTCTGGAAGCCTAATTACTCAAAGATGATTTAGACCATGCCCAAACAGACAAAATAATAGGTTTAAAAAAAAATTAAGAACTTGTATTGAATCAATTCAAGAAAGGGTTACCGAAGGATTTATTAAAAGAAATGGGAATACTTGTGATGAGGGAGGAACAACCATATTTGGAAAAGCGCAAAAATTGGTGAAATTACAGGAAACCACAAAAATAATGATAAATGGAAAGGGAAATTCTGGGAAAGTAGAGCAAGTGAATGAACCTGAAACTTGCTATACATGCGGAAAAATCGGGCATTTTGCAAGGGAATGTAGGACGAGGAAGAGACATAGTGGACAGATGAATTTTAGCTGTTACAAGTGCGGGAGAATGGGGTACTTTTCCAGGGACTGTCGCATGGTCGGAGAAGAGGAAAAAAGGACAAAATGCTGAATTTGTCATCAGGAAGGACAATAGCACCGGTTTGCACGGAAAGGAAGAACGGCAGAGGAAATGGAATATGTTACAGAGGTTTTGGATGTCAAGCACATCGACGATACGAAAATGGCCGCCAAATTTTGCGTCGACCAATAGGAAATCCGGCGACGACAGGATATATACTAGGTATTTTGAAGAAACAACGCCGAGGAATGGATCAACAGAAACCATCCTCAAGCAACCTGGACAGGATGAAAGGACCCCATCGAGAGAACCAAGGAATTAAAAGCCTTTGAACTAGGACTTCTAGTTCCCGAGAAAGCGGTCGAGACCGGAATTGGAAAAACGGAAACAAATACATAGGCGGAGGTAATTGGACTTCTGAAAAAGGGTTCGAGGTAGGGAGAAAAAGAGGTAATTTTGTTACACAAGGAAGAAATGTATGAAGGAAACCAGGAAGAGAGCTATTGAGGAGGTTCAGAAAATAAAATGGGCACAGAGAAGGAGGAAGCTTCCATTTTGCAGGTAGATCTGGAGGAAATACCATATATAGTCACTTTGTGGGTGAACGCTAGTCAGGAAAAAAAATCCAGCACGGAATATCGATGTTGAACGAAGCGAGGATATGAGGTTAGTCGGATTTTGCGGACATAGTGTGAAGATTTTCTGGACAACTAGATTACGCTTCGGGATAGACAAATTCGGGACAGACGGGGAATTAGAGGCCTACGTATGCGAAAACCAAACTACAGGGCCCACACAGGTGATTTTGTGAACAGATTTCTTGGCCAATAACAAGGTTTAGCTGAGATATGGACCGGAGCCAACGATGATATACTGGGGACAAACGGTATATTTCCACTAAAGGACATAAACTAAATAAAATATCTGGATTCTTCTGCATGTGCAATCACTCTGTAATAATTATTTTTGAATCATTTCTGTCGTTACTCATGATAATAATCCAAATCTAATAATTATGTTTTCTGCTCAACGTCTTCGAAGGAAGGAATGACTGAATGTGAAATTTTTTCATAATCTCTTTTGTAATCCTATCATGCTATTCTTGGATTCATGCAATTTTCAAATCGTGTGATTTCTACCATAAGTGCAGTTTTTTCATTGAAAACTTCTTCCTCTTTATGATTTTTTTAAATTATTTGCCGTGCGGGTTTGAAACATTTGCACTTTCTGAATCCAATGAGCCTTTAATTATATTTTTATGACCTGAAGCAAGAATTACCACCATTTTTAGTTTGTGTACTAGTCTTTAAGTGAATTATTTGCAGAAAGTTTTCATTTGGGGTCTGAATTGGTGCTAGGGTACTTGAAAAACGGTAGGTGCTGTATCCACGCCAAAACACAACATTTGTTTTGAGTTTTCTTTATTCTTGCTGACGAAGGAATTGTTGGAATATACAAATGAAATATCACTATGCTGAAATATTAAATTTAATATTTCATTCAAGCAATTCACCTTCGAGAAGTATAATTTGTTCAAATGATGAAATATAGCACTAATTATATTATGATTTCGTGTTGAAATCAGATTTTTTTCAAAGAACCACGCACACATCTTATGGGAAAAAGTCTTAACGGATGACAAACAGCGTATAGTATACTATCATTCACAGCGTTCTTCTGACATTCTCCGTATATCAATTTCATATCGATTTGTTCGTTTCGAAAATAACGATTATTATTTTCCATTTAAAAAAAACTTTAATAATGAAACGAGATGACAAGTAAAGTTGGTATATCACTTTTGACATGACATCAATCACCTTCTGTTTTCCATGATTCCATGGCTACCTTTCATGTTATCAAACCTAAATGGATAACTCATTGGAATTTGTAGGCATCGTATAAAATATTGTACAAATTCAATAATTGATCGTTTTTAGGTTTGAACAGAAATAAAGTGGCACATAAGAAATATCGTTGAACTGGTGATTAAATTCCCTATCGAATGGCAAGATGGTCCTTGGTAGGTAACGTTTGAAAAAAATTATTCGTTCATTATAAATGCGTTCAGAAAATTTCAATTCCTGCTGTAGGATTTGTTATTGATCTCATTGATGGAATGACTATTACTATGAGTTACTGATGTAAATTAGTATAGATTTTAACCTAATCAAGGTTTCCTGGATAAAAAAAAATTGTTGTTCAATTTGTGAATGAAAATAAGGCAACAATTTCTTATGTAATTTGAGCTGTAGAATCCGAATAACATCAAACATATAGGGTGTTCCATTTGAAAAATCAAAGTTGGTGGCTATTCTGGCGAAACTGAAAGTCGGCCATTGTGTTTCAACATGTCTGTCGATGTGAAATTGTGTCTCATATCTATCTACAAAGTTTCATTCGAATCGGTTGATAAGTGAAGGAGATATAGGCTTGGCCCTAGTCCCATTGTCACCCAGTATACTACCCTGAAAAAAAAACAGTCGTATTTTTATTCTGTATCATGGAAAAGTATTCATTGAGAATTTCGGGAATGCCCAGTCACACACAATACTGAATATAAATGAGATATTATTATTTTTTAATTCAGTTGCATTTTCCCAAAAAATCAAAATATTGATGATTTGGCGCCCACTAGCGCCAAATTTGGTCTTACGATCGAGTTGGGCCAATAGAAACCTTTTCTCAGGATGGCTCCAGCTACAACATCTAGCTATTTTCCCCGGAATACTTGTTCCCATAAGATGGGTGCGTGGTTTTTAAAAAAAATTCCGATTTCAACACGAAATCATGATCTAATTAGTGCTATATTCTATCATTTAAATAAATTATTCTTCTCGAAGGTAAATTGCTCGAGTATAATATTGAATTGAATATTTCAGCAAAGTAATATTTTATTTACTCCTTTGTCAGCAAGTAGAAAGAAAACTCATACCAACCAAAAGTTGTTTTTTTGGCGTGGATACAGCACCTACCGTTTTACAACTACCCTAGCACCAATTCAGACCCCAAATGAAAACTTCTGCGACAAAGTAGGAAGAATTCACTTATCGACTAGTTCACAAACTCAAAATGGTGTTAATTCTTGCTTTAGCCCATAAAAATATAATAAAGGGCTTATTGGATTCAGAATATGCAAATGTTTCAAACCCGCACCAAAAATAATTAAAAAAGATAAGTCATAAAGTGGAAGGAGTTTTCAATGAAAAAACCGGACTCATGGTAGAAATCACACGATTTGAAAATTGCATAAATCCAAAAATAGCATAATAGGAATACAAAAGAGATTACAAAAAAATAGAACATTCAGTCATTCCTTCCTTCGAAGACGTTGAACAGAAAACATAATTAATAAATTTGAATTATGGTCATGAGTAATGACAGAAATGAATCAAAAATAATTATAACAGAGTGATTGCACGTGCAGAAGAATCCAGACATTTTGTTGTATGTCCCTCCTAGAGTGGGGATATACCGTTTGTCCCCATAATATCATCGTAGGCTCTGGTCCATATCTCAGCTGAACCTTGTTTTTGGTCGAAAAAACTCTTCCCAAAATAACCTGTGTGGGCCCTGTAGTTTGGTTTTTGCATACGTAGGCCTCGAATTACTCGTCTGTCCCGAATTTGTCTATCCCGAAGCGTAATCTTGTTGTCCCAAAAATATTCACACTATGTCGAGTAGCTCCGACTAACCCTATATCCTCGCTTCGTTCAACATCGATATTCCGTGCTGGAATATTTCTTCTCCTAACTAGCGTGACAACTGTTCCTGAGTCCAAAAAACACTCGCACTCCCTTCCGTTCATCCCCAAAATGACTATATATGGTATATCCTCCAGCTCTACCTGAAAAATGAGAGCTTTTCTCCTTCCTTCTCTGTGCCCATTTTATCTTCCGAACCTTCTTGATAGCTCTCTCCTTGGTTTTCTTCGTACATTTCTTCCGTGTGTGAAAAAATCTCCTCTCTCTCTTTCTATCTAGCTCGAACCCTCTTTCAGAAGTCCAATAACCCCCGCCTATGTATTTGTTCCCATTTTTCCAATTCCTGTCTCGGCCGCTTCCTCGGGATCTAGAAGTCCTAGTTTAAAGACTTCCCATTCCTTGGTTATCTCAATGGGCTCCTTTCATTCTGTCCAGATTGCTTGCGGATGGTTCCCGTTGAACCATTTCCCGGCGTTGTGCCCCCAAAATATCTAGTATATCTCCTGTTGTCGCCGGATTTTCTATTGGTCGACGCAAAATCTTGACGGCTATTTTCGAGTCGTCCATTTGCTTGATGTCCAAATCCTCTGTACCTTTTTCCATTCCCTCTGCCGTTCCTCCTTTCTGGTAAACCGTTGCTATTGTCCTTCCTGATGACATATATAGCATTTCGTCCTCTTTTCCTGTTCTCCGCCACTGTGACAGTCCCTGGAAAAGTGCCCATTTTCACGCACTGGTAACAGCTAAAATTCATCTGTCCACCCCGTACCTCCCTCGTCCTATATTCTTTTGCAAAATGCCCGATTTTCCCACAATTATAGCGAGTTTCAGGTTCATCTACTTGCTCCAGTTTCCCAAAATGTCCCTTTCCATTTATCATTATTGTTGTGGTTTCCTGTATTTTGACCAATTTTTCCGCTCTCAATATATATATATATATATATATATATATATATATATATATAAATATAGTTGTTCCCCCCTCATCACAATGAGTATTCTCGTTCCTTTTAATGAGTCCTCCCGTAACCCTTTCTTGAATTGTTTCAACAAAAGTTATTTTCTTTCCAAACCTATTATTTTGTCTGTTTTGGGCATTGTCCAAATCATCTTTGAGTAATTTGGCTCCCAGAATTCATAATCTGATAAAATAGAAAAAACCGTCTCTGTCATGCCTCTGAAAACATTTACTCAAATGTAACTGATTTCTCCGGGTAATTTTATTGGCAAAAACTCTCCCATGAACCTAGCTTCGACTTCTCCGAACGCTAATACGTCCAAACCAGGGTCTGAATTAAAAAAACTGTAAGTTTCTTCTAATAATTTGAATGTTAATGAATTGAGCGTTTGTTCTTCCGACCAATTATATCAATTCGCCCGCTGTTCTAACTTTCCGTAGTACAGAATCACCTCTTTTCCTGAACATTTTTCCAATGTGGATGCGATCATCCCTAAGGAATACCTCATAGGAACTCCCATGGGTGCCATGGTTACTGCAGGTTCAGTAACCGTTGTGGACGTCATTGGTGCTGTCGTAGGGTTCATCGTGATCACTAAGGGTTAGTGAATTTGGGTGGTCGAATCTAGCATGCACTATTTTCAATATTGCGGCGAAAAAGGTTATACACCAACCTTTCTGGCTTCTCTTCCGAAAGAAAATCCTTCAATATTTTCTCTACCGACAATTCGCAAAAAAAAACAAATTTTCAGAAGAATATTCGAAACCTCACCTTTCAAAAAGAAATCGCAGAACATCTCAGCGCTAGATCACCAGTGTAGAATGACTCAATTTGATATTGACTATTTCTGCCTGCAAAACTATTCAAACAAAATCCCACCAAGCTGTCATCAGTTTCAACGAACAGGTCAATTAACTATTGGCTATTTGTTCTTTTGAAAGATAATAATGGATTTCACTAAAAACATCCCGCCGATGTCAGCCACTTGTAATGAACAGGCTTAATAACTGTTTTTACTTTTTCAATAATAATGGCTTCAACAAATAATATATAATATCTTGCTTCTTTTTCTTTGAAACTCATTCTGATATCCCAGCAATATCTCCAGTTGTAAATGTAGTCATTTGAACTATTCTTCATGTGGTTGTCAGAAAAAAAGATATCTGACTTCACCCAACAGGCGGAAAAGAAAAATATAATTGGCAGCTACCTCTCTACCAAGAGGTCGCTCACTGTCACCAACCACGGAAGGTGGCTAGGATTTCATCATTTGAGGTTAATTGCCTCAAAATTACGATTGGTATTGGGTTTTTTCACCTGATTATCTGATCGGTAGTGAATTCGGCTTCAAGATTTGGCTAGCTGAGGGTTTGAGATTCTTCCTCTAGGTTCAAAAATTTGTTACGCCGCTCTGACCAGCAAATAATGACGCCATTTAGAGTTCAACAAATATATTCAAGTAAAAATGGTGAATAAAAGGAAACTTCACATGAGGACTGAACGATAAACAAATAGTATAAATTTCAGACTCATCCGTATCTGATAATAAAGGTCATATATAGACCTTACATACAGATCGTGTACTTCCGCCGTTTTCGATGAAGCGAAAGTTGGAACTCGCCCTTACGTTATGCCCTGACTACGGGGTAGTTCCCCTTTCCTATTTCGGTTTTCCAAATATGCCTACCGCCTACCTATCGCTACGTGATTTCGAATTATAAACTGGATATAAAGCATTTCTCTACTGTGTTCAATCCACCCAAATGGACTTGATGGAAGTCACAAATCAAAGAGTTCCAACCTGGACTCTAATCGTTGGTTACCAGACCATATACGACGAAGGCAGCAAACAAACAATTAGAGAAGGAAAGTCGACGGAAGATGCAACACTCGCTTTATCATCCTATATTTATGAAGCACTGTCTACCTTGTGCATATTTGTTGAGCTTTTGAAAGCATTCGACACTATTTGCCACAATGATTTATTGAAAAAAAAATCCTCATATGGGCTAAGAGGAATTATTTATAGAATTATTCAAAGCTTCTTGACCGATATAGAACAGAGGGTCAGCATCAATGGCGTAACCAGCCAATACGAGAATGTTTCCTATGGAATTCCACAAGGTACTGTACTGGGACCCTTATTGTTAACTATCATATAAACGGTATACTCGACATGAAAACACAAGAAAACATTCTGAGCTCTGCAGGCGATACAGCCATACTGTATAAATCCAATACAGGAACTAAAGAATCTTGTAGAAACTGATATCCTGAAAATAGAAAAATGAGATAATAAATTAACACTGAATTTGATCAACACTAAATACTTGCCTTTCTGTTCTTACACAAATTGACTAACAAATATTGAACCTCTAACAATAGGTGAGAAATATCAAATACCAGAAAAGAAGTCGATGAAATATCTTGGCATCCAAATAGACCAGCATTCGGGATGGAACCTGCGAAATGAAAATACAGTTAAAAAAAATGAGGGGAATGCTATGCGAATTCAAATATATGAGAGATTTTCTGGATACCCCAAATTTGAGAATTATTGAGAGATTTTCTGGATTCCCCAAATTTGAGAATATTATATTATGCACTAGTTGAATCGTAATCATAGTGGGATGGGGTAGAGTAAGCGATAATTATTTGGAAAAATTTAATATCTTACACAAATACATTATTAATTATTCATCATACTCAAGTGTTAACCTGTTCAGAGAGTCCAAATTCAAGAACAAGGTAGAAATGTGGATTGTGGAAAAAGAAAGATTACTTTTTCATGAACTTGTAAATCAAAAAATGTATTCAAGATTGAAACATTATTTATACCATTGATAATAATATATATTTGTCTCGTCATGGTGCATATGTCTCAGTTACTCATCAATTGTGCTAGTTTGGTTTCTTTTATTTTAATTTTTTCACAAAACTATAGTTAATGTATATTTATACAATTTCAACATGGTGAACATATTTAAAAAAAAACATACGTTTTCGTACATTTATTATTGGATTGTTTCATATGATTTCACCTCCATAATATAGTATTTTTAAAATTTTATTTTTTGCCCCTTTAGAATTTTCAATAAACCATAAAAGTTTTCACTTTACTTTTTTTATTTCACTATACCAGGGTGGTCACAATCACAGAATTAAAATGTTTTAACCTCTCGCAAGCCAAGCAAGATAATTAGTGGGCACCCCAAACAGTTAGGGGGCCAGGGTTTTACGGGGTCACTCAAAGTAGGGAGTGACATTATTTAATTTCCTGTAATCTACACAAAAACGAATCGAACCATCTTTTTTTCTCACCAATACTACTGGGCTGGCCCATGGGGAGTGACAGGGTCTGATAACGTTATTATCCAACATTTCATATATTTGTTCATCTATTATCTTCCGTTCTTAAGGCATCTCCCACATCTATCTTATGTTCTGCTAAATTTGTCAGTCCCATTCGTTTGACTGATTTTGAAAATACATCTTTGTATTCTTCGAAAAGGTTGCTTAGACTCCTTTTGAAAATTTCATCTGTTATGTGCTTGATTTGATGATCTTCAATTGTTACTTCTTCTTCCTCTATACTAGTTCCATAAAGGACTATAGCATTGTCTACTGGGATACCTGTCCACTCTTCCAACCAACCGATCGACATGCCCTGTAGTAATTTCATTTCATAATGTTTCATGTTTCTGTCAATCATGTGGGGTATATTTGGATATTGTGGTTCCTCCTCACAAATTAGACCGTGTTGTATTAGAAAATCTTCATCCATAATAAAAATCAAGTCCCTACCATTGTTACATGTCGGAATAATAGGAATACTGTATTCTTCGTTGGGCTCTGATATGTGGTCACCTTATAGTGTTACCTTATAAGCGGTGTTTGTAGTGTTCGTGCAGATAATTGGTTGTTCGTTTTCTCTTCTACTGATTTCTTCATTCTCATGTACTGTTGTTTCTCTTGTTTGTTGATTATCTTCCAATGGCAATGAACATACTAATATATCGATGTCTATGTTTTGGAATATGCTATATATCATGTTCTTCACTTGTTTCCACCTCAGCTTATCTAGGCCACAGCCTAGCCTGGGTATTGCCAATTTTTGTATATTGTGCTCCTGAATGAAGTTCCCCAGTTTTATCAGAGAGCTCCATAGAGCTCCGGGAGCAGGAAGTAATTCATAAAACATTTTTGTTACCAAGTAAAATATATAACGACCCTCTACATGTAGAACTGTCAATCCTCCACTGTCCTGATTTTGATTTACCAGTTCTTCGATTCTACCAAATTTTTCCTTGAAAGTTACTGCAATTCCTTTTGACATTTTCATGTCTGCTGAAACACAGTGAGATAATGCATAGTCCAGGGGAACTTCAAATAAATCCATTGTTTCTTCCTCGATTTTCGTTTGGTCTTCGAAATTGATTTTTGTTCTCAAAAATTTGCAGAAAGGTTCATTACCGTTTGGCAACTTCTTTTGTTCGACGCTGACAATTTCCATTGTATTTTTCCCTGGGTTCTTGTTTGTATTGATTAGTTCTAGGGTTGATTGCCTTTCCATTTCCAGTCTGACACATTCTTCTCTATATAGAAATTTGTAGAAATCATTAGGGGTTCTTTTGCAGGGATGAGCAGCGGTATAGTAGCTGAGGTTCACATGCCTTGTGTCTTTTTGAGAGCATGGCACCGTGTTGCTATCATTTGTGAAGGATAGTTGAGAGCAAAAACTTTGGTTTTCCTGGTGGAAGGTTACATATTCCTTCTGTAAATCAATTATAGTTTTGAATTTTCGTAAAAATTCCATTCCTTAAATCAACGGACAGGGTAACTTCTCAACCACTACTGCTTGGCACTCTGTTACTAAATGGTCTATCTCTAGTTTCACTGTTGTTGTTCCAAGTGTAAGTATTTTTCTGTTCCCAACTGTCATTAGGAATTTTATATTATTGTTTGGTGTGAACGACTCTATTGTTTCTCTTGAGATGATGTTTTGTTCAGCTCCTGTATCCAAAATTGCTCTAGATTTATTTCCATTCACAATAGCATTTACCGTTAAAATTTTGTAGTTCGTCAGCGCCGTCAGTGGTCCCATTTGTGGGGAAGACGACACCTGGGACTAATAGTGGCGTCCGTTGGAGTTTGGGTTGTTAGTTTGCCTATCCCTACACGCTGCGGCGAAGTGCCCAATCCTTCCGCATGTGTAGCACCTTGGTCGTCCGTCCATTGTTCTTGTATTTGGAATGAACTGCTGGCGATTGTTTGAGTGGCCATCCGGTGGTTGGTGATTGGTTCTATTGTCCACATAATTTCTATTCTGGGGTTGGGGATTGTTCTGATAACCCCTATAGTTATTATTGAATCTTGGTGCTGGATTCCTGTTTTGAATAAAATTTTGATTTCCGCTCGGAGGGTTGTAATAACGGGGTTGATTATACTGGTATTGGCCTTGTGGTTGCTGATTATAGTTTTGGTGTCCTCCAATATTTTGATTTGTATGTCCCTCATTGGCTAGAGGGTTAGTATATTGGTTAACTTGTGGTACTGCTGTGGGTGAATTCGAGAAAATATTTGTTGGAGTTTTTTCCAGAACATCTTCTAGTCTGAGAACGATGTCTTTGAATTTATCCATATTCATATTATCCTCCCTGATCAGTCTATATGCCCAATATACGTTCGGGCGGATACCATTTTAGAAGAATTTCCTGAAGTCTTCAGGGTTTAGGTTTGGGTCATATTCTTAAAACAGTGTTTTTAGGTCATAGGAATAAGCCTTGACGGATTCATGTTCGCCCTGTTTCCTCTGTAATAGGCGCATTTCAACACTTTTCTTAACATCTTGATCCCCAAACTCTTCGATGAAATCTTCAGAGATGTTGCTCCAAGCTTTGGTATTATTTGCTGCTAAGTTAGTGTATATTGTGTACCATATATCAGCTGCTCCTTCCAAGAAACTTCCAAAATAACAAATTTTCAATTTTTTATCCAATCCATTGGCTATTGCCGTTCGGTTATAGCCCTTAATGAAGGAGTTGGCGTTTGCTTTGCAGGGGTTGTATGTTGCTGGCGAAAGGGAATCAGGAATCGATGGAGTTTTTTCTGCCAGGAGAGCGTTGTTTATCGTAGTATTGGCCATTATTGTTGGATTTGTGTTAACTGGTATTAGCCATGGTACTAGAACCGGTGTGTTTGGTTGTTTACCTTCCTCTGTTGGATTCCTTCCTGGTTGTTGTGTATCTACAATTGTCTCTTCCTTTGGGTTTTCCTGAGTATCTTCAGAATCTGTGTCCGAAAGTTGGAACTCGTCCAAAGTTGGTTCTTCCTGAAGAATTTTCTTTCTTTGTATCACTAGTGGGAGGAGAAGATCCTGTTCCTGGATCGGACTCAAGGGGGCCGGCGATGAACGCGAAATTCTTAAGGATTTTTCAAATGGGCTTATGTCAGGGTTGTCTACTGTGCTGCTACTATGAGGTGGATTCAAGTCACTTGGTTCTTGGGATTTAATCAATATTTTTGCACTTCTAGTGATAGGTCTGTTTGACATAATTTTATTCTAACACTGGGCAAGTTGGGAAGGGTTGCCTTCGTCGATCTCCAACACACATTTTTTAGAATTCTTTCCTTTATCGTCTTCCAGTATCTTATTTTCTTTTCTTTTAGGTTTATTACGAGACTGTCACCATCTGATGAAAAGCTTTGTGAATAAATATGCAATGAAGAGGAAAAATGCTTAGCATATCAAAGTGAAATACATAATGAATTGGAGTATTCGTCCCCGCTCGCACAGTTGGTATGAGTGCCAGATTATGCCGAGAATTGAAAAGGATATACACGATGCATATCGAGAGCATGGAGTTCCAGATTGGGAATAAGGTATCGCCATGGACCCCGTAAGTATCTGAATAAGAAAATGGGGATTGTTCTTGAATTGTTTCCAATATTTCTTTTATGTTGTCCTCTGTAGGAGTTAGGTTAATGTGTGGTACGTTCAATGTCCAGTTAGTATTTAGGCATTCTGTTATGTTACTGAAAGTAGGGGCATTAATTCCAATTTTTGGGTTCAAGATAAAGGATAATGGGTTGGACCAGGCTGCAGGAATGATATGAGTAATGTGGGATATTTGTGGGCTGTAGAGAGGACAAGGGAATTTTGTTGAGATCATTTCTTCTCCATTCGTTATCAGTTTGCAATTGCACGGTACCCTTATTTTCACTGCACCTGGCATATTGTATGCACTATCAGGTATATTTGTGGTGCTATTTTGGCGCACTACCTGCGTATTATATTTGGCATGAGTTATGATATAAATTGCATCTTCCAATTCCGAAATTATTGTCGTAGACGATTTGTGGCAGTTCATGAGGCAGTGGTGATTGATTTTCTCCACTGATGCTTCATTGTACAAATGTTTGGCACATGCTGGCCCATGGCATCAGCTGAGAAGCGAGGCAAATAAAACAATTTGTCCTCGTGCGGTCTACAGTGTTTGAGGCCTGAACCAGATATTTGCCTAATTTGGTTCGACTCCTGATCTGGGTTAATTGATACTGCCAAAAAATATCTTTGTGCTCAATTTTGCATGTTTGATTGAACCATGCAAAAGGTGTTGTTATTAACCCAAAGAGTTCCCACGAATGGGATTGACGGTTTATAGGTATTCTAATATGAATTATGATTTTTTGGTTAGAAAAATACTGAGACCACGGAGGCACGTCCTGGCAGCCGGCACTGACACAAACCAGAGGGGATGGCCCATCTCCATTGCAAACATTGAGCTCTGCAAGAAAGGCATCCACCTCCTGTACAGAAAAATGGTTCAGCTTATAGAAATATTAAAACAGTCACATAAGCTAGGACGAGAAGCAAACATTCCAGAACATCCTAGGTCATGGCGCCCTGAAATTCAATAAGACAGCACGGTGTGAACATTCACGAGTAGTAGCCGCTGAGATGTTACATTGGGGCACAGTTAGCATCATCCATATACGTTTTTGCATACGATGGAGTTCCAAAGCGTGCAAACTCAGCTATTCCCAAATTTCCTAACCACAACAACAGAAATCCGAAAAACAGTTTACAGGTGGTAAACATCTGTCATCTGTCATCTGTCATCTGCCATCTGTCATCTGTCATCTGTCATCTGTCATCTGTCATCTGTCATCTGTCATCTGTCATCTGTCATCTGTCATCTGTCATCTGTCATCTGTCATCTGTCATCTGTCATCTGTCATCTGTCATCTGTCATCTGTCATCTGTCATCTGTCATCTGTCATCTGTCATCTGTCATCTGTCATCTGTCATCTGTCATCTGTCATCTGTCATCTGTCATCTGTCATCTGTCATCTGTCATCTGTCATCTGTCATCTGTCATCTGTCATCTGTCATCTGTCATCTGTCATCTGTCATCTGTCATCTGTCATCTGTCATCTGTCATCTGTCATCTGTCATCTGTCATCTGTCATCTGTCATCTGTCATCTGTCATCTGTCATCTGTCATCTGTCATCTGTCATCTGTCATCTGTCATCTGTCATCTGTCATCTGTCATCTGTCATCTGTCATCTGTCATCTGTCATCTGTCATCTGTCATCTGTCATCTGTCATCTGTCATCTGTCATCTGTCATCTGTCATCTGTCATCTGTCATCTGTCATCTGTCATCTGTCATCTGTCATCTGTCATCTGTCATCTGTCATCTGTCATCTGTCATCTGTCATCTGTCATCTGTCATCTGTCATCTGTCATCTGTCATCTGTCATCTGTCATCTGTCATCTGTCATCTGTCATCTGTCATCTGTCATCTGTCATCTGTCATCTGTCATCTGTCATCTGTCATCTGTCATCTGTCATATCATCTGTCATCTATCATCTGTCATCTATCATCTATCATCTATCATCTATCATCTATCATCTATCATCTATCATCTCGTCGTTCCAAGCTATTTACGAATATCGTCATTGTCATCTGTCATCTGTCATCTGTCATCTGTCATCTGTCATCTGTCATCTGTCATCTGTCATCTGTCATCTGTCATCTGTCATCTGTCATCTGTCATCAGTCATTTCGTCATCCGTTCCCGTCGTTCCAAGCTATTTACGAATCAAGGGTGGTGCATCACCAGCGACCATCCACAAGCCGGCTGTGTGAGCCGGCAGTTAGAACGAGCTACGACCAAACCAACCCAAAGGGACAACAGCCAAGTCCATTTTCGTTTTGGGCTACAGCCGTCTTCCGGGAGGAAGAATCCCTGTACCATGTGAGGGTGCAACGGCTTCGAAGCCAAAAGAAAAAGAAGAAGCAGACCCAACACCAAGAGATGGAGCCACGAACTACATTGCATGGAGATGATAGACATTATACCAGACTTTTGTGACCAGTGCCGGACTTAAAATTATTTCGTGCCACGTGAGAACTCTGATGAACCGATATTGTTTTTGTTTTTCACCCTTTCATATTCATTCATTCTAGTTTTACTGTCAATATTGTTTATTTTTTTACTTTCACTAATTTTTTTATTGTATTTTTTTTTCTTTCGGATAATAATGTCGGGAGTTTATTTTTTTGTATGTTGATATATATGCAGTCCCTAATTATTTTATTCTTCTAAAGCTGGAGGCCAGCTTTTCTAAAGGGGGAAATGTGTCAAGTATGAAAAATATCACCGATATAAATATAGCAATCATTTCTTTTTCAAAATTCAGAATTAAATTCAAACATAATCAAGCCCAGAGTGGAAAATTCCATAGTTCATTTATTTATTAGTAATTCATCATTCAGTATCACATTTATTGAAATACAGTATTTCCTGCATATTCAGAGTTCATCGCCGTTTATTAACAGGTGTCGGATTACAATTCAATTCCTGAGTACTGAATGGCAAAGACACTGATTCTGCAATAGGAAGCGCATTAAATCATGACTCAACGATATTTTTAATATAAATTGAAATGATTGTTTTTGGCTCGGTTCTTTTTATTGTGCCTGTTTATGCTGCCAGTCCATGATGACACATCTCCTTCTCTGAGTTGTTATTATAATGTAAGTGTTACTTTTATTGATAGCCCCATTGTTCACTTCACTATTTTTGTATTCACCATTGTGTTATTTTTTGCCCTTTTGGAATTTTCAATGAACCATAATAGTTTTCACTTCACTTTTTTTATTTCACTATACCAGGGTGGTCACAAGTCACAATGACAGAATTAAAATGTTTTAACCTATTGCAAGCCAAGCAAGATAATTAGTGGGCACCCCAAACAGTTAGGGGGCCAAGGTTTTACGGGGTCACTCAAAGTAGGGCGTGACAATATATATATATATATATATATATATATATATATATATATATATATCATATATATATACATATATTTGAATATCTTTTAATTCAATATTCATTGATAGTGGCATTCCTTATTTTAACTGTAACCTATATTGTTCGTTCATTGTATATATTTTTTTGTTCGTTTATATATTATGTTATTCCTCAACTAACAATTACCTTTATATATTTTTTTGTTAAAAAATTCCAATGTGTAGTAGCATATATAGTCACGCACAAGTAGTATAACAACTCATAGTTGTCATGCACTTCTGTGACTCAAACATGTTTATTGCATTCCACCTGATTCTGAACATTTTTTATTAATGACAATCAACATTATTATCATTTATACAGTGCTAAAACCAAAGTTTAGCCCCTTCAATTCATGAAATAATCGATTCACCCCGCACATGTTCTAGGTCGTTGAAAACAGCTAATCAGGTAGAATCGAAATTTCAATTGTAGTTCAAATGACGTCACTTTCAAAACAAGAATTGCCCTGTCCGAGCATGTCTTTATCCCATATGTGGTTTCCGCACTATATATCTATATACAAATAGCATTCAATTTTCTCATTTTCTTAGATAAATTGGAACTATGAATTGAAAAAAAAACTTTCAAAATTGTCGATCTGGAAATATCCAGACGCGCTTCCTTCATTCTGCTGGAGAAAAAAAACTGATACAGTCTTAGTAAACTGTACTTCACTCATTGTTTTCTAGATTAACAAAAGTGCTTGTTAGGAATTCTCATACACGTATGTGCCTCCATCGTATTTCACGGTACTCTCATGACCTTGTTTATATAGTATTATCCCAAAGAATGAGCATTCTACCCTTTAGGTCAATAAATGATGTTTCTCAAGTTAGCCAAAGTAGCCAACCAGCATTGCCATATATCAGAAAAATTCACACAAATGATGAAACAGAAGATCCTCAATGATTTTATAAGATGAATATTTTTTTTCCGCGACCTCGTATTAACGAGTCTGTTTAATATTTTTTTTTTATATGTTCTAGTTCCCACGAAAAGGGATATCCTGTAATGTTCAGAGAACATCGTGGGAACCAAGGGAAAGAAGGTAGGAGTTGGTGTTCTTCTTAAATTTCTGGAGGTTGTATGCCTCGGGGAACACCTCCCTAGGCAATGAGTTCCAAAGCCTCGCAGTTCGTTGGATGAATGAGTCTTTGGAAAGTGATGTTCTGCAGGTCTCCAAAGTGACCACGAAGGGGTGTGAAGACTGAACTTGACGGGTTAATCTCGAAGAGACTGCCAAAGGAGGAACGATTGTTGATATTTCAGAAGAGCATCGCCCATGAAAATATCTATAAAATAGAGACAAATCGCCAACTTTTCTACGGTGTTCCAGACAAGTGAGCGAGTTTGTAAGCGAGGCATCACCGACGAGACGAATTGCCCTTTTTTGGACAGAATCCAATAGCTTCAGGATATGTTTAGGTGCCTATTAACGTTCAATTCGTCTATTAATGCGTGATTGTGATATATTCAGCCAAACATACAACGAAATCGACCATTAATAACCTATTAATGGTCGATTTCTCTATTAATACATAATTGTTGTATAGGCAACTACACATACACGAACTAAAATATTATTCAAAATACAAATCAAATTACCTTCGCACTGTCAAATGTATGTATTTTCGTATCCAAATATTGTAAGTTTTCTCCTAGTTGAAGCAAATAGATATCGAGAATTTCACGTTGATCCCAGGAACGAGGTTGACGGAAAATTTTTGTATATTAAACTGGCGATTAATGATCACGAACATAAACGAGCTCTCTTTGCTCTCACGTTAAAACATCTCGAACATTAATCGCCACCATTAAATTAAATTAAATAACTTTTAAAATTAAATAACTTTCATATCAATTTCATCTTATCGTTACGTTTCTTGCATTCACTACATTATATAGAAATATCAAGACGCCTCAAAACTGCAGAGAGCCCATCTTTCAGGCAGATATTTCTGGACAGGTTTGGAACTGCAGATAAGCTTTGTCTTGGAAAAACCAAAAGGGTAACGCTACTCTGGGAACGGGACAAAGCGGGGTGGATGCCAAAGAGAAATCCGACGCACTTGCGAAAGAAAGATCCGGCTATGATTTCATTGGTCTCGAACCAGTCTTAGGCATCGGGAAAAGAGTAGGATATGATCTCTAAATGGACAGAGAGGGTGGCCCTTCTGTATTTGAGGAATTCTTTGAAATTAACCCATTCGGTGGCGTTTCTACTCAATCCGTCGGAACGAAAGATTCTGGAATAGAACAGAAAAAATCTTCGCATTGTCATAAGAATGCTAACAGAATATTGCCGTCTCAGAAAACATATGAAACGATGGGAAAGTTTTTTTTTTCTTGATAGATCAGATAAAATGAGTACAAGTGAGTCAATAGAAAATGAACGGTATTACGATGAATGCTTGAAATGTGATGGTAAAATTACATAACGGTTAGAATATGATTTCATAATGAACCGAAAAGAGGAAATTTCATATAATAAACATTATTATGAATAAAATGCCCGAAATAACAAGTAACATCCTTTTGAGTGTTTCTTTGTCTATTGTTCGTTTTGTAACACGTTTGAATAATTCTTTGGAATTTTTATTGAAGTTACTATTTTTATTATGAGGTGCTGTGCAGTGGATGACTCGCAAATCGCGTATTAATAGCAGAATATTCTGTGAATATTTATAACGATTCTTAAGCACGGAATCTCTCCGAATGTGCTTTAGCTGCTGTAAACATAATAATAATTATAATGTTAATAATAATTTTCCTATCAAAAGGCCATAAATTACAGCAGTTGAAGGCCGTCAACAAAAAATTATAATTATAATAATAATACTATGTATTTATTCATTATTCACATCCTAACATAAAAATAATTTATGGGGAAAGCAAATCAAAATAGTAAATAATGGAAGGGCGGGTTTCAGCTACGGAGCTGCTTCTGAACCCAATCGGGAAAATATGCACATACAACACAAACATATTAGAATTTATAATGCAAAAATACCGAACCAAAATCTATATAAATTTCAACTCTTGAGGGAATGTTCCTTGAATTCTACAGGGATGGTATAATGAAGTTTAGCCGCGTTATTGAAAAAACTACGAGTAAAGATTGTCTTAGTATGCCTGAGAATTAGTAGCATATGCCTATTACGTGGGGAAATTCATTGTGATAGCGAAACTGGTTTCTTACGTAGATAAGAAGGATCACCCGATGTGAAAATCATGTGTTAACTTGTCTCAATACATTGAAAGATATTCAACATAAATGGTTGCTATGCGTGGTGAAGCACAAGTCGGTGTCGAGCCAAAGAGAGTCACACACATCTTTTCTTTTAATTTTGGGACCAAAAAGCAAGACTTTTGGTTTATTCGTGTTGAGTTTCAAGTTGTGGGAACAAGACACATTGAACAACAATTGAAGATTTTCATTAATGTCAGCATCGGCGAATTAGACACATAGTAAAAGAAAGAAATATAGAGTTGTATGTTATCGGAGTCCGAACTGTTGTATTCATAGAAGTCATACATATATAGTCTAAAAACAAGTGGTCCCAGGATGGAACCCCGTTGGATGCCGAAGGGTTTAACGAAGGAATCTGGTTCAATAACATAGGATAACAATCTGAGTCCGATTAAATAAATAACTGTTCAGGAGCCAAATCCAAAAATCCAAAAATATTTATTGCGTCTTATGTAGATATACATTTTGACTCAACCCATATATTCACAACCTGAAGCTACTCTACATTTATTGAAAAACTAGTGCATGAACACAGACTTGACCTCCACTACAGAGGGAGAAGGCCGTGTCCACGCCTGTTGGCGATAGCTTAGTATATATTTGGTTATTGTAATTTTAATAATTCCATATAGTCTCCACAGGAAATAGTGCGGGGAGCAATTCTATTTCTTGTGTGAGAAACGACAACGGTCATACTGTTTGTTACGCTCATGACGCTGACCTGATATTCAAAGGTAAAAACTTGCATGATATTTACCATAGTGCAGAAACAGAGTTACAAAATTTGCAGATTCCGTCTAATAAGTTTGAATGCGAAAAAGACAGAACTCGAGACATTTTCTCCAAATTCATGTGAACAACCTCCTGATAATAGACTCAGTATACACAAGCCAACTTGCACAAAAAGAGAACTATGTAATTGCTGAAAAAGTAGACTATGTAATTGCCCAACAATAATAGAAACTTGTACAAAAAGTAAACTATGTAATTGCCCAACAATAATAGATACAACATTATAAATAGTTGATCAATATCTGAAATGGGACGAATACATTTTTCATGTCATTAAAATAATGATAATTCTAATGATAAAATTTTTCACTTCCAGTGATTTACTTTTTGGTAAAAATATGCTGATTCTTTATAACGCTCTAGCAGAATCGGTACTGCAATATTGTATTGTCCTGTAGGGGAGTGAGTTCAATAACACTATCAATTGCTCATAAACAACACAGAATTCAACACTAGAAATTATATAAACGTTAGATTGTTATGTAGCTATCAGTAGCTATGAATGTTCTCGAACACCCATAAATATAGTCAGTTTTCACAAAACAACTAGATCAACCAGAAATATGCAAATCAAAACCCCACTTTTCAAAACTGAATCATGTGTCAGAAAAAATAGGACATTTATTCACTAGAGAATTCAAACAGGATTTTTTTTATAAACCTCGAACTCTACAATGAAAAATTAGAAAAGGGTTCAAATCTCTCTGAACGCTTTTAATATTTTTATGTGATATGGCTCAGGTTAAAAAAACAAAAATTATATTTTTTTATAAACCTCAAACTTTCCAATGGAAAGTTGGTGAAGGATCCAAATCTCCCTAAATTCTTCCTAATATTCCCATGTGATCTGACTCGAATCAAAAAAAAGAAGTATAACCAGTACACAGTACCTACTTGGGTTTCAATTATTTAGAAAAATAATATCTAATATTTCACTTTGAAATCCAGAAACAACTCAAATAGTATCTGTTTGACACGAGCGAATAAACTTCAAATGAGAGGAGCATACAGGGTGAACAAAAATCATTAATTCTCATGAATGGTAATTCACAGCGATTTTTTATTTTTTGATTTGTGTATACATCTTAGAAATAAATAAAGAGGAATGAAAGTTGTAGAGCTCATTAAGCTCTATCAAAAGACATATAGCTTGCCAATATTGGTATGAAAATAAGAAAATGAAAGATTGATATATTTCTTTAATTTTTATCAGCCGCCATTTTGAAACTACTGGACCGATTTGGCCCATCTTCAAATTTATCAGAGGCATTGATAACAAATTATTTTGTGCCCAATTTCGTTTCGTTCGGTTTGAAAAATGTGGCCCTCACTTTTGTTGACAAATTTCGTTATATCTCAAATACCGTGTGACACTGACCCATGTTATACCCCCTTTTTCTCGTTTGTTTCTCTTAGCTATATTTCTGAAATTTGGAACATGGAATATGCTTACTAGACGGCAATTCTTGACGAATTAAAAAAAAACATTCACTTTTTCCGAAAATGACATCAAGTTTCGACTTTCAAATGGGACACCCTGTATATTATTACATTTTTCAGATCTTCGTAATTATTTGAATCCAATGATACCTTATAGTTGACATTTCATTTGTCAGAACACCCATTTTATTTTTCCATCTAGAGAGCCATGAACTCCCTAAAATTATTCCAAATGATCAAAATAATGCTACACTATCGCATTTTCGATTGAAATACTATTGTGGTTCGAGAAACGTGCCAAAAAAGTAAGACAAAACGTTTTTTTACTCGAAACTCCACTTTTTTCAACTGGTACCATATTGGTACTCTGACGTCATTCGAAAGTACCATCGATGGGGTATCCATCCATATGAACTCTTTTTGTGTATAACCAATACGAAAAAAATGATGTAGTTGAAAAAAATTTAAGTATCTTCTCGGTTCAATTACAATAATTTATCAAGGCTATGGAACACAAATCACATTTCGATGATTCGATACAGATCACCACGTGCTTTACTTCAATCAAACTCGTCACAAATTTGCATATTCAACATGATATTTTCAATTAGTCGAAGATGTTTTTTACAAACTGATTTTTAAGATTCAATTTGTGATGTGCACCGATATTTTCCTGTTAGTAACCTCGAGTTATTAAGTTTTTTATAAAAAAAAAGAGCATTGTTACAATGTGAATTTGTTTTTTTCAGATGTCTTGATAATAAAATAAAGTATTTCGAAAGCTCGACAATTTAACAAAGAGTCTTCTTTACATGGCCATTTCCTATTAACTGCAACCTCAAAGGAAAACATAAAACAGTTTTTTCAACTAGTCCAGTCAAGAGACTTCCTTCTCCTATATATATATATATATATATATATATATATATATATATATATATATATATATATATATATTCTCATGTTTAGAAGAACGTTAAATGTTCAAAGAGTTGGAATTGAGAATTAAAAAATTAAAAAAAAATCCATAAATACAAAAATGTTCGTATTTGGTAATCTATGCTATGTTATTTTACAGTTTTTCTGAAGATTCTACCGTTTTTCTGAAACCTTATATAATATTAGTCCATACCTATTTTTGAAATTAACATGTTTTTCAAAACATAACAAGCAATTGGCATAATTAAAAAAATTTTAGAAATCAAAATTTACGAATATATTCTTGAGCACAAGCAGATTGGAGAATATTGAGAGTTCGAACATTCTGTATATGAAATTGGATCTGAACACAATAGCCAATGAGATGCCAGGAAAGATCTTGATGCAAAATTGGGAATTTTGAAAATATGAAACGCAGAAACGTCAAAAGAATGATTTTTACATGTCTTGTCAATAGTATGTGAGGTAGTTAGAGATGTTTCAAAAATAAAAACTGTCAAATAAGTGGTAATTATAAAAAGTGCAACAAAAGGTGCGTGAAAATCGAAAATTCGAGAAAGAAAACAAAATGTGTTGGTATCAAGGGAAAGGAATCAACAAGCTAAGAAGAACAGAAATATAATTTTGGAAGAACGAACTGAGAAAATTCAAATAAAAAACAAAAAAACAATCAATTTTCGTTAGAAAAATAGTTACTTGCCGATATAACAAGGAAATACCATGAAGAACAATAGCTGATAAAAGAGCCCAGAAGCAGAGCGAATCTTACCTTTTTTCATTGGAGATTCACCAGTACGAGGCGAAGTCACAGTCGATAAAGGTGCAGCAGTTTCCAGAAACCGGAGATAAACCGAAACACTGGAAATTCTCATTACCAGGTATTTTTTAAAGCATAAAAGTTACCACCGTGCAATTAAAAATCAAACTTTCAAAGAATTTTGATAGAACTTCTCACGAATTACCATTTTGACCACATAACCTATAAAACTAGGTTAACTTTTACGTTTATTATCACATTTGCTGTATATACTTAAGAAATCAAAATTCACCAATATATTTTTGAGCACAGCAGATAACAAAATATTATAAGTTTGAACATTCTGTATATGAAATTGGATCTGAACATGATAGCCAATGAGATGCCAGGAAAGAACTTGATGCAAAATTGGGAATTTTGAAAATATGAAAAGCAGAAACGTCAAAAGAATGATTTTCACATGTCTTGTCAATAGTATGTAAGGTAGTTAGAGATGTTTCGAAAATAAAAACTGTCAAATAAGTGAAAATAATAAAAAGTGCAACAAAAGGTTGCATAAAAATAGAAAATTCGAGAAAGAAAACAAAATATGTTGGTATCGAAGAAGAGGAATCAACAAGCTGGGAAAAACAGAAAAAAAAATTTGGAAGAACGAACTAAGAAAATAAAAAATAAAAAAATAGTGCGTGGAGTCCCTCCGCGAGGAAGAAGTGAAACTTCGTAATGTGGAAATGAAAATAGGAACGGGTAGAAATGGTTTTTTAGTGAAATCATATTCTTTCTTTGAGACAAACTTTATTAACATTGCTTACAATTCACAATTGATCGCATCTTGTAATTATCATTTTCGAATGGAGAAATATCCAAATCTATAACATTTACAATGGGATTATGTGAAATATTTGGTGAACTATAAATGGCAATTAGAATCAATTTCTTATGTTTATTTTCGCTGTGGTTGACTATGCACGATAAAATAGAACAAGTACGTATTTCAGCTAATTTCACGACGCTCACACTGTTTACTTCGCTGCATAGCAAGAATACCACGCGTTTTCGTTAGAAAAATAGTATAACAAAGAAAGACCATAAAGAACAATAGCTGATAGAAGAGCCCAGAAGCAGAGCAGATCTTACCTTTTTTCATTGGAGATTTACCAGTACGAGGCGAAGTGACAGTCGACAAAGGTGCAGCAGTATCCAGGAACCGGAGAAAAACCGAAACACTGAACATTCTCATTACGAAAAGTCCCAGGTATTTTTTGAAACCATAAAAGTTACCTGCTATGAAGCACTAATTAGGTTATTTATCGCAGAAAAGATAGTAGTAAGTTTTTCCTGAATGAAGGAAATTATTATTTTGATGAATCTCTGCATTATTTTCAATGTTTGATCAACAATGAATTGCTGTTTTCTGAAATTGACATCAAGAAACTACTAGGGGGCTTCACAGTGGAACCGACTTCTGAGATTCCATAGGCGTACCGATTGAGTTAGCTGAGGTGAAGAAGATAAGGTGAAAGTTAAAGGTTAAATGCATATTGAATGTTTATATGGGTATTTATGTATTAATACATATTAAATAAATCTTCAAATTGGGAACTAGCTTAAAAATTTCAAAAATAGCAAAAACAATAGAGAAACAAAGTAAAACAAAATGAAAAAATTTAGTTATATTTTTGTTATGATATCTGGTTGTGGGAAGTAAATAAATAAATAATAAATATAAAATAAAAACGAACCGCAATCAACTTATCATAACTATATATATATATATATATATATATGTATATATATATATATATATATATATATATATATATATATATATATATATATATATATATATATATATACACAGTGTCACACATGAAGTTCGCAACATATTGAAGTTTTTTTTATTAATAGATATAATGAAAATTTGACTTCGCAGTTAGTTTGTGCTTGAAAAATTAGTGAAGAACAGCCTCTCTCCTTCTGTCATGTGCTAATCTAAACCTGTCAAATGATAAATTTTTTCAACAATCCTCAAAAAATTTGTTTTTTTTGAAAATTTCGAAAAATGCCAAAGAAAAAAGTTTCCAATTCTATACCTTTGCGCCAAACTTGGACTCTCTACTGCACTTCGACTTTTTTCCAATTTTTTGAATCTTCTGCTCCACCAATCCGAACGAAAAATAATTCAAATTTCATAATTTTGATGAATACGAGACTTCAATATCATATCTTGCCCAGAAAATACCCACATTGGCCTGTCACCAGAAAAAAAAATGCACCTCCAGAAATTCGTCTTTGTTGTTGCGAAGTTCATCTAGTTTTTTCATTTCTTTGTGAAACTGATTCGGATTCTCAATGTATGGACGTTGATATGTCATCAATAGCATAAACGAATTTCTTCAATCTTATTACACTCGTATTTCTTTTTTTAATAGAATTTTATTCAGTTTGATTATTTTTCTGACCAATAATTCAGTTACAAACAAATCCGAAATATCATACTTTTCTGTAAACTAAACATTGACCTACAGTTTCATAACTTTTCAAAATACTTTCTTTCTAGCGACTTGTACTGAACATGATATAAAATTCCATGATTTTAAACAATACAAGACTAATAAAACCTCTCGGGAAGAAAAAAGTAAGATTGATTGAATCGATTTTTTTCCCTTAGTAGGCTTTTGAAACAAACTTTTAGTTTTGGTTAATGTCAAATTATTGCGTTCAATAAATCGAATTGTTTTGTGTACAGATTTTCGTACATTGATAATTCACAAATAAGTTTCATGTGGTGAGAATGTGCCATATCGAGATGTTGCTTATTGTATTTTCAATCACCGGCATCCAGGAAGACTTAAGTACCGTGGGAAGGATATTGAAAACATTCAAAGAAACTGGCTCTGTGGACAATCGTTTCAAGAAACCACATAATCCAATAAGGTGTAATGGGGAAGAACAACTCAATGTTTTTTGGAGCGTTGTTGAAAACGGAAAAACTAATATTAGTGTGTGTGTGAATTAGTGAAAATACAGGGGTTGGCAGAGAAACTGTGAGAAGAATTTTGCACAAAAGTAATTTGCATCCCTATAAGCCAAAGTTCATACACACTCTTGAAGAAAGAGATTTCGATATTCGAGTAGGATTTTCATTTTGGTTCCAAGGTGAGAGAGAAAATGATATCACATTTTCCTATATGATTTTATGGACAGACGAGGCATTTTTCACGTCAAACGGAACAGTTGGTTCCCAAAATTGTCGCTGCTGGTCCAACAATAATCCAAATTTTGTAATAGAGTGCCGTGACCAATATTCATTCAAAACGAATGTGTGGTGTGGTTTATTACATAAACAAATAATTAAACCATATTTTTTTAAGGAAAATTTGAACGCAGACATGTACCGAAATTTAATAATGAATCAGTTGTCTGAAGTTTTGGATAATCTGCCTCTAAGTGTTGACGAAATTTGTGGTATCAGCTTGACAGGGCACCGATCCACCAAACGTTAGAAGTGAAACAGTGTCTCAGTCAGAAGTTTAGAGGCAAAGTAATAGGACAAGATTGGAAATATTATTGACCACCAAGATCACCGGACTTATTTCCAATGGACTTTTTTCTATGGGGTTATCTGAAACAAAAAGTGTATAAGCACATACCATTTGCAAACAAAGAACATTCAGAGAATACCATTCGGGAGTGTTGTGCTAACATAAATCCCCTATTTATAAAAAATGCCACAAAGTCTGTGAAAAAAAGGACTATAATTTGTATAGAACGGAAATGACGGCCTACTGAGCGATGAATTCGGGTTCTTCATGAGATTATTGAGATAAATCAATGAATGTTACGAGGTTTTGTTGTAAATTTGGTTATAGTTATTTTGGTTTAATGTTTTTCACACATCTTATGGTGAAAATAAAGAATATGAGATACATGGAGTTGATTCAAAAAACATTGCGAAACATTATTATTTGCTCGAAAATTACATTTGACAGTTTACATCCTACAGTCGCACTGTTGAGTGTAAACTACATCAAAATATTTCGAACTCATCTGCAGCTAACGGGATACAAATCTGTTAGAAAAAGAAATACGAGTGTAACAAAATGAAGAAAAATTCGTTTATTCGATTACTGACATATTAACGTCCATACATTGAAAATCCGAATCAGTTTCACAATGAAATGAAAAAACTAGATGAACTTTGCAACATAAAGACGAATTTCTGGAGGTAACTGGTAACAGGCCAATGTGGGTATTTTCTGGGCAAGATATGACATTAAAGTCACGTATTCATCAGAATTATGGAATTCAAATCATGTTTTGTTCGAATCGGTAGAGCAAAAGAATCGTAAAATTAAAGAAATTGAAAAAAAGTCGAAGTGACAGTAGGGTGTCCAAATTTGCAGCAAATGTTTGAAATTGGAAACTGAGCAACTTCTTCTGGCATTTTCCGAAATTTCGAAAAAAAAAACTGATTTTTTGAGGATTTTCGAAAAAAATGTGAAATTTGACAGGTTTAGAGTAGCACATGACAAAAGGAAAGAGGCTTTTTTTTACTCATTTTTCAAGCACAAACTAACTGCGAAGTCAAATTTTCATTATATCTATTAATAAAAAAAACTTCCATATGGTGCGAACTTTATGTGTGACACTGTATGTATATATATGTAAATATATATATAAATATATATACATATATATATATATATATATATATTAATATGTATATATATATATATATAAATATATATATATATATATATATATATATATATATACCGGGTGACACAGGATATCGGGCCACCTGTAACCTCTGTATTCGTGAACAGATTTTTCTGGAATTTGTTACAGTTATATAAGCAACCATTTCGGATTTGATCACATTACAATCCAATATGGCGGACTTTTCTGGAAATGCCAGTAACTTTGTTTTTTCAGATGGAACACCCTGTATATTTCCACATATCCAAGTTCAACAGGTCAGAACAAGTCCAAACCTTATGTCAAATGTATTTTATTTTGAATATTTGAAATTAAAATTGTTTTTTTATTTTACCTCGTGGATAAATGAGATTTGGTTGAAGCTATCCACAATGAGTCGCAAATAACAGAAAAACCCATTTTTTTCTGAAAAATTATTTTTTGGGTCACTTACTGGTTAATCAATTCAGTCACATAGAATTTTGATCAAAAATAAAAAAAATTCAAATGGAACTCCAATGGGCCCCCTACCTGTCTCTCTAGAACATACATTAAGGAAAAAAATGACATATCATTTTTGTATTTCGGTTCAGTAGCGAATTGTTTAAATTCAAAAATATACAACTAGTTCATGAGTTTCCTTGCAGCTAACGGGATACAAATCTGTTAAAAAAAGAAATACGAGTGTAATAAGAATGGAGAGAAATTTGATTATTCGATTACCGACATATTAACGTCCATACATTGAAAATCCGAATCAGTTTCACAATGAAATGAAAACACTAGATGAACTTTGCAACAACAAAGACGAATTTCTGGAGGTAACTGGTAACAGGCCAATGTGGGTATTTTCTGGGCCAGATATGACATTAAAGTCACGTATTCATCAAAATTATGGAATTTAAGTCATGTTTTGTTTGAATCGGTAGAGCAAAAGATTCGAAAAATTAAAAAAATTGAGAAAAAGTCGAAGTGACAGTAGAGTGTCCAAATTTGCAGCAAAGGTATGAAATTGGAAACAGAGCAACTTTTTTTTACTAATTTCTCAAGCACAAACTAACTGCGGAGTCAAATTTTCATTATATCTATTAATAAAAAAAACTTCCATATGTTGCGAACTTTATGTGTGACACTGTATGTATATATATATATATATATATATATATATATATATATATATATATATATATATATATATATACATTCCGGGTGACACAGGATATCGGGCCACCTGTAACTTCTGTATTCATGAACAGATTTTTCTGGAATTTGTTACAGTTAAATAAGCAACTATTTCGGATTTGATCACATTGCAATCCAATATGGCGGACTTTTCTGGAAATGCCAGTAACTTTGTTTTTTTCAGATGGAACACCCTGTATATTTTTACATATTCAAGTTCAACAGGTCAAAACAAGTCCAAACCTTATGTCAAATGTATTTTTTTTTTAAACAATTGAAATTAAAATTGTTTTTTTATTTTACCTCGTGGATAAATGAGATTTGGTCGAAGCTATTTACAATGAGTCGCAAATAACAGAAAAACTAATTTTTTTCTGGAAAACTATCTTTTGTGTCACTTACTGGTTTATCAATTCAGTCACATCAAATTTTGATCAAAAATTATTTTTTTTCAAATGGTACTCCAATGGGCTACCTACCTGTCTCTCTAGAACATACATTAAGGAAAAAAATTACATATCATTTTTGTATTTCGGTGCAGTAATAAATTGTTCAAATTCAAAAATATACAACTAGTTCATGAGTTTCCTTGTAGTTCGAATAATTTTACGACTTGGTGAGCTGTGGAAAACAAAATTTCTGAATCTTATCAACTAACTGTGTGAGTTATAAGCACGATAATGTTGTTTTTTTGAAATTCTTCTAGCGTTTTCTCGACTGACATTGCATTGGTATTCCAATTCTCGCGTCGAAGAGGTTGGATCAAAATCAACATAAGCAAAACATTCATTTCTGCCTCCTCCTCCATTGTTCGGTTCTTTTCGGAATCTTCTCTGCGGGAAAGTAGTTGTTTTCTGTTAGACACTCACAAAAAATAACTTCATTTAATCGTGGATTTTTCGATTCACATAAAAATCTTTCTATCAATATTCAATTGAGAATGTTCCCCTTTTCAACATGAATACTCCACGAGAGGTTATCTTGACGATGGAAGATAGTGACTAAAGTTTATCTTTCAGTCGCAGATGATTCCACATCTGATTTTATGAACATGCTGTTTATGTTTTCAAAAATCAATCTTCTCTCCACATTTTTGAAAAAGGTTTTTTGTGGGTGTCTTCTTTGTGGGTGTCGTTCAGCGTATAACTGACAAGCGACGACACTGTTTTCAAATAATTCTCCGTAAATTATTCGTATCAAGCTGTCCACTTCTTGTGAACCTACAATTTTGATTTTACATTTCTACTCAACTTATTCCTGGAAGTTAACTTATTTTTGAGAGTTGAGATGAAATATGACAGCGAAACAAAATTAGTTGACAAGATTCAGAAATATTGTTTTCCACAGCTCACTAAGTTGAAAAATTATTCGAACTGCAAGAAAACTCATGAACTAGTTGTAGATTTTTGAATGTAAACAATTTGTTACTGCACCGAATTACAAAAATGATATGTAATTTATTTCCTCAGTGAATGTTCTAGAGAGACAGGTAGGTGGCCCATAGGGGTTTCATTTGAAAAAAAATAATTTTTTATCAACATGGGATGTGACTGAATTGATTCATTGATAAATGACACAAAAATAATTTTTCAGAAAAAATTATTTTTCTCTGTTATGTGCGACTCATTGTGAAGAGCCTTGACCAAATCTCATTTATCCACGGGGTAAAATAAAAAAACAATTTTAATTTCAATTGTTTCAAAAAAATGACATTTGACATGAGGTTTGGACTAGTTTTGACCTGTTGAACTTGAATATGTAAAAATATACAGGGTGTTCTGTTTGGGAAAACAAATTTGCTGGATTGTAATGTGATCAAATCCGACATGGTTGCTTATATAACTGTACCAAATTTCAGAAAAATCCGTTCACGAATGCGGAATTTACAGGGGTGACTCGATATCCTGTGGCACCCGGTATATATATATATATATATATATATATATATATATATATATATATATATATATATATATATATATATATATATATATGTTTATATATATGTATATTTTTATTTATATATATATATATATATACTACAGGGTGAGTCAGAATAAGACCGTCAACTGCGACTACAGATTCCTCACTAGATTTCGAGGTGAAAAGTTGCTATCAAGGTATGCCCTAAAATGCATCCCCTCTGAGATACAGGGTGTCGGAAGTACGAAAAAAATTAAGATTCAATTTGTTTTCTCCAAAATTCCCGAATTTATAATTTTTTATTTTTGTGAACCACTGGCGTAGTTACGTTGGTATGTGGTCATAAATATATATATATATATATATATATATCTAAATATATATATATATATATATCTAAATATATATATATATATATATATATATATATATATATATATATATTTGGGACGAGTAAATGGACGAATGAGCGATACTCAACCTAAAAGTATTAACATTCCATGTGCCTGAAATTGGAGGTTTCTGAGATCATTGATAAAAACTGAGGAAATGTCCCTAGTAGAGACATAATTTCCTATGTGCAAAAATCGCATAATGCTTATTCCTTAAAACATATCGGAATACGTGTCAACCTCCCGAAAAAAAAATATGTTGGGAGAATTGTAAACATTAGTACGGGTGTGTGAAAATGAGACCGATAACTCCAATGTTTCATTCATCTCATTATCTGATCGAATCGATGTCGCGGATTCACTGATATGTTACCATACTTTCTTGCATATGATTGTTTTGACAGATCAACTGACAAACAAACCCAACCTCAAATTCATAATGCTCCACTTATATGAGAGTTATGGTCTGAAATAATTTTTGCGAAAAACTGCAGATAAGTACTCTTAATTTGTTGAAGTTTATGTTGGAGTATCATTATCGAAGCCATTTCTGGTTGAATTATCTAGGACAATATCATCCACTCAACATGTTTCCCATGAAGAAAAACCATCATTGTGTATCAATGTCTACTTAAATGATTCGTTTCGATCCGCGATAACAAGTTCATGCTAGTTTGTGGTGGGCTGTTCAGAACACCACTGGTCAACGCATAAAACATACACCAAATTTGAAACTGAAGGGAAACGTAGCCTTTTTTCATTGTTCCCAGTGGAAACACACTGATATATCAAAACTCACATTAGACATAATTGACAGTAACCCAAAACAGTTTGTATTATCATCATTTCAGTCAGTGAAGATCGTTTCAAAATGGATTATTCATCTGAAGAATATACAGATATGCATTTCGTTTATGGTGAAACAGGGGGAAATGCCAGAGCCGCTGCTGGATTATATCAACATAGATATGCAAACAGACATCATCCACATTTCACTACTTTTATAGCTGTGCATCGACGATTGAAGGAAACCGGGTTCTTTAGATTCAGTAAACATCATGTGGTGCGAATAGAACAAGAAGAGATAATGTTACGGAAGAACAAATTCTTGAACAATTAGCAGCACTACGGCTATTTCGTATAGGTTACAAGTTCACAATCAACAGTGAGACGGGTAGCACGTGAACAACTATTGTATCCATTTCACCTACAGAAGGTGATGACCCTAGATGCTGGCCCTCGTAGATTTTTTTGTGAATGGTTTTTGAAGATGTATGAAAGAGCAAACGACTTTTTCTTCTCTTTTTCTATTTACGGATGAGGCATGTTTCACAATAGATGGATATTTCAATAGTGGGAACAGCCATTCATGGGATGAACAAAATCCGCATGGAATGTTTCGAAAAGGCTACCAACAAAAGATTTCAGTGAATATTTGGGTAGTAATGATCGAAAATCGTTGGACCATATCTTCTTCCTCCCCGTTTGAATGGGCAGACCTACCGAGTGTTTCTTACATGTTTTTCCCAGGCTATTTGAAGACGCACCTCAATTGGTTCGTCAAATAGAATGTGGTATCAATATGATGGAGCACCGGCACATTCCCAACGAATGGTTCGTTAATTTCTCGATCGAACATTCCATGATCGGTGGATAGGTAGACGTGGTCCCATACATTGGCCTGCACGTTCTCCGGATTTAACTTCAATAGACTTTTTTCCACAAGGATACTTCGAATCCCTACTGTATAAAACACCTGTGAATCTGTGAAAGATTGAACGGCAAGAACTCTAGCAGCATGTACATACAGGATACACCAGGAATATTCCATAGCGTGCGACAGTCGATGAAACGGAGATGCAATTGTGTATTGAACAGAATGGTGGTCCATTAGAACATTTGCTTTGATGCCTGGTTTGTTTCTATGTAGTGTACCCACCAAACCGTTGCCTTCATTTAAATATATATTCATACACAATAATTGTTTTTCTTCATCACATGTTGATTGTATAATATTTTCCAAGATAATTCAATCAGAAATTGCTTTCATAATGATACTCCAACATAAACTTCAACAAATGAGGGTACTTAGCTTCAGTTTTTCGCAAAAATTATTTCAGACCTCAACTCTTATCTAAGTGGAGTATTATGAATTTTTGGTTAGGTTTGTTTGTCAGTAGATCTGTCAAAACAATTATATGCAAGAAAGTATGGTAACATATCAGTGAATCCACTACATCGATTCGATCAATAATAAGATGAATGAAAAAATTTATCGGTTTCATTCTAACTCACCCGTACTATGTTTCCGATTCTCCTAACATTAAAAAATGTTCAGGAGGTTGACACATATTCTGATATGTTGTAAAATTAGCATAATGCGATTATTGCACATATTTAATTCAGTTTTTCGGTTTTTCCCAATTATCTCAGTTACTTCCACTTTTAGGCACTTTTAGATTGGGTATCGATGAGCCGAACTGATGTCAAACGCTCATTCATCCATTTACTTTTCCCAAGAAAATAAAAAATTATAACTTCAAATTAGCACGAATTTTGATTGGTGTACCAACTTTCAAATTTTTTCTCTCAGGAATTTTGGAGAAAACAAATCAAATCCTAATTTTTTTCGTATTTCCGACACCTTGTATCTAAGGGGGGTTGCTTTTAAGGACATACCTTGATAGCAACTTTTCACTTACAAATCAGGTGGGGAATCTGTAGTCGGGTTTGTCGGTCTTATTCTGACTCACCCGGTATATATATATATATAAAATATACAGAGTGGCCACTTTTTAAATGGGATTGTATTGGTAACTTTTAAACCATAAGAGTTAGAAGGTCGGTCAAATGGAGAAAAAATTGCATTCATAGAAGCATTGTCAAACAGTTCAAACAAATCAAGATTATCAGGGCCGGTTATTGAGATATCATAAGAAAAGTAAATTCTGTCATTTTGATTTTTTTTTCCCACTTTATTTCGAATATTATAAAAAATTTCTCGGGAGTTTTTTATTCGACAGTGAATTATCCTCATTTTGACATAATCATATTCTGTATCCAACGTTTCGTACGCTCTGGGCCACCCTCAACCTCATTTTTTTCAATACGGACCTGCATATTTTATGACACTTTTCGGAATAACTTTTAACGCTTATTTCAACGATATATCATACAATGTCATTCAAAGTTGATTTTTAGGTGATTTTGACCCTTATCTAAATTTCTTTGGGTCGGATCTGTATTACATTTGGTTTAGTTTAATTAACAACATGCAATACATTTCGATAAGAAAATCAACTTACTCATCTTCAACTGAATGGAACGTGACAGAATCAAAGCAAGAAACAAGTAATAATTATTTACAAATTTCAAGTGGTGAAAAAACCCTAATTCATAATAATTAAACGAAACTATTATTTAATGAAAAGAAAATCAAATGATTATTCGAAAGTAAATGATGAACATTAATGAAGTAAGTGTTTGAAATGTCCACCATTTTGTAAATGCACTTTGCGGTTCTGGAACCTATACTTCTTATACATTTCCTTATTTCGTCTCCTTGAATACCTTCCGTAACAAGGCTTGGTATTCAAATTTAAAATCGAATCATTATTGTTGGATTTGTCATTTGTTCCGTTGAAACAAATTACAGAATCAAACTTTATTTTGAGATCGTTACGATATAATTTTTGCAAGGCTTGGTATTCAAATTTAAAATCATTGTATTCGCGTCTCTTGACTACTTCATTAACAGCAGTTTTTGATAAATTGTATTCACTGGCCACAGTTCTCGATTTTTTTTCTGGGTTCAATTGAATTTGGGTCAGAACATTGATATCGTTGATAGACTTGCTTTTTCTTACATACACACAACTCTAGGTTTATTGAATGTATTATTTCCAAGTAGTAGGCCGTGGATAAAAAAGAACATAACAAGAAATGTCATATTATTTGTCACTTCGTTTATTATTGTGTCACAAAAACTTGTCATTAAATACTTTTCTGAGTAATTTCAATTTAACTTATTCGATATGGTAAGATACACAAATGAAGAGAAGAGAGATATGTACGAAGTGTACATAAAACTAGATAGAAATTCGTTCAAAGCACAACAAAGGTATGGCGAATTATATCCTGAAAGAACAACACCAAATATTAAAATGTTGCGACGTTTATCTACAACGTTACTTGCACATAATTCATTCATCAAACCTAGAGGTCCTTATGTACGACGAAACGAGCCTATCAATGACATCAATGTTCTGGCCCAAATTCGAATGAATCCAGGAATAGGATCGAGAACTATGGCCAGTGAATGCAATTTATCAAAAAGTGCTGTTGATAAAATACTCAAGAGACACGGATACCATGACTATAAATACCAAGCCGTGCAAAAACTATATCGCAATGATCCTGAGAGAAGGTTGCAATTCTGTAATTGGTTTCAAGGGAAGGTGCGGAATAACAACAATTTTGCGCACAATATCATTTGGGGAGACAAAACGACATTCACAAATTCTGGCATGTTCAATCGAAGGAACAAACATTTTTATGCCACAGAAAATCCTCACTTAATTCATGAAGCTAGACATCAATATCGTTTTTCTTTGAACATATGGTGCGGTTTGTTGAATAATGAATTACTGGGACCCTATTTTATTGACGGCAACCTAACCGGAGCAAAATATGTAGAAATTATAGAAGAAATGTTGAATGAATCTCCCGATACGGTATCGGCGAAATAGTCCATGGTTCCAACAAGACGGATGTAGTCCACACAACCCAAGAATAGTCACAGACTATCTAAATCGATCTTTTCCCGATTCATGGATTGGAACAAGAGGTCCAGTAGCATGGCCTGCCAGATCTCCGGATTTGAATCCGCTGGATTTTCATTTGTGGGGATATCTCAAGAATAAAATTCATGATACTACGAACCCGACAATAGAAATTCTTCGCGAGAAGATTGGGAATGTATTCGAAGGTATTCAAGGAGACGAAATAAGCAAATGTATAAGAAGTATGGGTTCCAGAACCGCAAAGTGCATTTTACAAAATGGTGGACATTTCGAAAACTTACTTCATTAATGTTCATCATTTACTTTCGAATAATCATTTGATTTTTCTTTCATTAAATGATAGTTTCTGTTTAATTATTATGAATTAGGTTTTTCACCTCTTGAAATTTGTAAATAATTATTACTTGTTTCTTGCTTTGATTCTGTCACGTTCCATTCAGTTGAAGACGAGTAAGTTGATTTTCTTATCGAAATGTATTGCATGTTGTTAATAAAACTGAAGGTACCTAAATGTAATACAGATCCGAGCCAAAGAAATTTGGATAAGGGTCAAAATCACCTGAAAATCAACTTTGAATGACATTGTATGATATATCGTTGAATTCAGCGTTAAAAGTTATTTCGAAAAGTGTCATGAAATATGCAGGTCCGTATTGAAAAAAATGAGGTTGAGGGTAGCCCAGAGCGTACGAAACGTTGGATGCGAAATCTGATTATGTCAAATTGAGGATATTTTACTGTCAAATAAATAATTCCCGTGACATTTTTTGATAATATTCGAAATAAAGTGGGAAAAAAAGAAAAATCAAAATGACAGAATTAACTTTTCTTATGATATCTCAATAACCAGACCCGATAAACTCGATTTGTTTGAAGTGTTTGACAATGCTTCTATGAATGCAACTTTTTCTCCATTTGATCGACCCTCTAACTCTTATGGTTTAAAAGTTACCAATACAATCCCATTAAAAAAGTGGCCACTCTGTATATATATATATATATATATATATATATATATATATATATATATAACGGGATAAGGGGAAGAGGGGATAACAGGAAAATGGAATATCAGGAAAAGCGGGATAACTGGAAAACGAAATAACGGGCTAACGGGATTATGGAAAATAACTCTTATTTTTTTTCCAAGAATTCTATATAACCTGACTTGAATCAAATGAAAATAATATACCTACACCTTTCTTGTATTTGAATACTGTCCGTAACACCGTAACACCGAGTAAATATATAATGAATATTATGTCGCCACAAAAATCAGGAACTTCAATTGAATCAATCTTCTTCTACGACTATTTCCAAACCTTAACGTGAAAACTTTGAGTATTGTGGGTTCTACTTGACAACGGGCGACCGACGGCTACGACTATGGCGAGTAGTTTACGTCAACACATGTTCACCTCCTACGAGAGATGGAGATGGGTTGCGGAAACTTAGGTGGCACCTCCAAGTGGTATCGCTTGGTAACGGGGCTGACAAGAAAAACCCAGTGGGAATGACTAGAAATGGTCAAAGCCTGCGAATCTCTAAATCAATCTCGAACCAAATGCCACCACATCACGGCCTAATCCAAGGCGTCAAGACCCTGCCCAGAGATGGATGATACCTGAGCCAGTCAGGTATCACTAACGGAGCCTCTGGGATACATGGCGACCTCCCAGGGTAATCTGCCTTACACCTGCGCAGAAGGCACCGCAGGTGTGGACGACCCTTTCCCCTTCACTCGCGGGAACAATATGGAAAGCAAAACGAAAACCAACCCTGGAGAACTTTCAGTTGAAGAAGATCCAACACACTAGCGGAGATGGAAGTCGAGGAGATTACAGTTGAATCGCACTTGGCACCAGAAGCCGCAAACCCAACCGAGAAGGGATCAGCAGATGGTCGAACACCTACTGAGAAACTCCCGGAAACAGAGAGCAGGAAACTCTCTGGAGGCAGTGGCAGTTCTGCAAAACCTCCAGAAACACCTGCCCTAAGGCACATCACGTCAAAGGTAAATCGTTTAAATCTGGCGCGGAAAAAGCTCTCAGGAGCTGCTAGAAGACAGGTGCGGATCGCGGAGACCAAGACAGCTTGGGAAGAGAATAAACCCAGGAAACGCCGATGCAACTGATGCGATCCACACCCAGAAGGAAAAACTGGCTTCCCTGAACGAACTTCCAGCATCGCTGGAAGCAGCGGGCAGCCAGAAACTCCGAACAAGAAGAGGGACCGCTCACAGAGAAGTCAACCCTCTTCCACGGAGAGCTCTGCAAGGGTGAATAAACCTAGATCTGACCAACCAGTGGCTGTCTCTGCTCAAGTTAACCCAACTGAGCAGGGCAGCTATAGGGAGGTCACAAGAAGTCTGAATATGGCTGTTGCTCTGGAGAGTTATCCGGATCACCAGTTATCAGGATGACCAAGGGATTCTTCTGCAGGAAGAAACCCTACCAGGGAAACCCCAAGTGAGCCTGAAAGGGTCCGAAATTCGGAACAGCTACGTCCACAAGGGCGTGCTGGTCCTGACATACTCGGATGAAACCACCAAATCCTGGCTACTCGAGAATAGTAGTAAGGGCTGTCCTGAAAAGTAGACAGCCAAATAAATCCCGAATACCTCCAAGGTAGTGGTATGGATTGTAGGGGCCATCTGGTGAAATGGAATCCAAGAAGATTCTTCAGCTTATCAAAACCCAGAACATGGTAATGATACTGAAGGATGGCTTGTCACCCAGAGACAGAGGAGGCCTCGGGTCCAACTCTTGTCTTCCAAATCGACGAGACCTCCTTGAAAACCTGTAAGCCAGGGGAATGAAAGCATTCCTGGGGAAACGCAGGTAAACTTCAAGCAAGTTAGCCGGAACAGGAACTTTCCTGATGCTGCGGGAAAGTTCAAGCCAACCTGCAGCATATAAGACTGTTACCGCAACCCTGTGCAGAATATTTGCACAGGGCAACACCGACGTGGCCCTAATATAAGAACCATGACTGGTCTGAGGGCGAGTATCAGGCCCGGAACATCCAAGGGGTAAGCTTATTAATAACTAAACTGTGGAAACGCCCGATCCTGCATTATTGCCAGGAATGATTTGAACGTCTTGAATCTAATAGAATTCTGTTACAGACATAACAGCAATCAAGACGACATCATCAGGATGGAGTAGAAAGGAACATAGTACCAGCCCCGTCTGCATGCCATGACTCTACAGCCCTCCACCATCAGAAAGTGAAGGATTTGGTTGAAAACTGTGAGGGCTAAAAACTCCAGCTTATCATCGGAGCCGATGCAAACGCCCATAACACAGTGTGGGAGCACCGACACGAACACAAGAGGTGAGTCATTGCTTGAATTTATTGTATTCGGTAACCTGAAAGTACTCAATAGGGCAATGAGCCAACCTTCGTAACCCGTAGCAGACGGGTAATCATTGACATCACTTTGGGCTCTTCTTTGGTGGTTCGGCACGTCCGCAAAGGGCAGTATCTGAGGAACCCCAATCTCAGATCACCGACACATACATGTGGAGATTGGCTAGCCAATGAACCTGCAGTAATGTGTCGGGATCCCAGAAAACCAACTGGCCGGGGTACCGGGAGGAGCTCAAGGCAAATCTCACAAATTTCTGAAATGTCAAATCTTACGATTCATAAAATAGAGCAAACCTCCCCAATGTTACAGTAGGCCACAATAACTCCATATTATAACAACCGCCCTTCGAAGCGCAGCACCACTAGGCAAGTGAGCTGGTGGAACACCGAACTCACATGTCTTAGAAATGAAACGCGCAAACTATTCAATCGAGCGGAAAAACTGGTGACCGAAAAAATTATTCCAAAACTCCCACAGAATACAACAAAAAAATCAGAGGGGAACTGAGAAAGTCATGGAGGAAGTTCTGTGCGGACACAGAACAAAACCTCCAGAAAGAGCAAAACCGCACCGCATCCTTCCCAAAGACCCCACTCAACCATTGGAGACTCTCAAAAACGGCAATCACACCAACACTGGAAGGAAACTATAGAACTCGTGCTCTGCACACTTCCCAGGATCCACTGTCACCACATACCAAAACTCCAGATAGAAATCCCTGCAAACCCATTTTAGGGCAAAGAAGGCAGACTGGGAAGTGGCTAAAACGAACGGTAACTGACTCCAAAATTAGTGTGGGCAATAGACTATTTCAAGCTTCCTAAGTCTCCGGGCCCAGATGGAGTATTTCCCATACTACTTCAGAGCGGAGATGAATATTAGCACCAGAAGGCAGACTGTACAGGTTGAGCCCAGTATTGAATGGCTACCCCAAACCTGGAAAACTGTAAACATAGCTTCATTCCAAAACCTAGACGTGACCCATACGACCAGGCAAAAAAAAATACAGACCAATAAGCCTGTCGTCATTTCTTCTGAAAGGCTTAGAAAACTGATAGATAGGACATTAGGGCAAACCGCCTTGTGAACACCTCTACATCAAAACCAACATGCATATTCTAACAGGATAATTATGCGAGACAGCACTTCATCAGCTTGTTCCAAAGCTTGAAGAGTTCCTAGCAAATAAAGAAATTGCACTATGCACTTTCCTAATCATGAGCCTTCTGACAACACCTCCTTGAAAGTATGGTCTCTGCGGCCACTCGGAAGAGGATTGACGAAAACCACCTGCAGGTGGATACCCCTATGCTTCACATATAGACTGGTCCAAGCCAACATGTTCGAGGGATCGAGAGCAGGTTCAAATTTCAGAGGTAAACTCATGGGAGCATACTCTCCCTCCTGACATGGTTGTAGATGGAACTGCTAATTTCTCTGAATAACCAAGGGTTTTACTCCCAAGGGTATGGATGACTTGGTCATCTCCATCAAGGGAAATAATATTGAACCACCTCAGAGCTTAATGCAAAATGCACGAGGACAGTGAGGAATGGTGTAACAAGAGAGCTCTAAGGGCAAACTGAACAGAACACTCAATTCCTTCACCCGGAGAAGAAACATGGAGATCTCATACTCCCAGACTAATTCCGGTAAAACATTCCGAATAGTGGCGGTGGGAAAACCCAGGCTTTTTTTTTGAGAAAACCAAAACCGGGAACCCATTTTTAACCCTGTAACCAATGCCAGAATAACTTCATGATTCAAAATTTGAAAAACCTGGGGCCGCACCGAAAGCCATGGGACTGGCTTTCACAGTGGTAATAAGACCAAGAGTAACCCATGGCTCACTCTTATGGTGGGCCAAAATCAAATCAAAGACAGGCAAAACCAACCTTGGGAAAATCCATAGGCTTGCCGGTCTCTGTATCACAGGTGCAATGAATAGTACTCCAACAGTACAATGGAAATCATCCTAAACTTCGAACCCATTGACTCACATGTCATTGGAGAGGCCAGGATGACTGCATACAGACTGGAACAAACAATAAACTGGAGAATCCGAACAACTGGACATACCAGAATCACTCATGTAATCAATATCGAAGAACTCGAAATGATTTCAGACCACATGCAACCCCTTTACTCTTTCGAAAACCATTCGAAACACGAATTGACGAATCTGATGCGCCGCGAGTATAGAATCACAATCAACTGCGGACTTAGTCTGGTATACAGTCGGTTCAAAAGACAGTTGAAGGAACGGGAGCAGGAATACATGGGGCAAGGCCAAGAAGGGACTACATAATACCACGATATTCCAAGCTGAAACACATGCACATGCATTCAGAAGAATCTAGAAAGTGGTTATAGGAAAAAACACATCTACATTATATCTGACAGTCGAAGTGCTATCAAAGCACTCAACTCTATACATATGGAGTCTAAACTGGTCTGGGACTGCCTCCAGAACCTCATCAAGCTGGTAAAACACAACAAAGTCACCTTGATGTGGGTGCCAGGTCATAGAGGCATTGGAGGCAACGTAAAAGCGTACCAGCTAGCTAGACAAGCATGGGAAACGCTATTCACAGGGCCAGAACCTGTGCATAGGATTAGCAAAAACCAATGCAGGACCCTGATCGACGAGTGGATAAGAAAAAGACACCAACAATATTGTGATCAAACAATCGGGCAAATACACAACAAAGTCATGGTAGGGCACCCAAACTGACCCCGACGGCTGACCTTCTGAACCTGAAAAGAACGAAGGCACATATAATAGTAGGTCTGTTGACTGGGCACTGGGACTGAGAAAACACCTTAACACCATGGGAGTACGCAGGGAAACCGTGAAGTGTAGGCTATGTGATAAAGAGGAGGAAACAGCCTCTCATATTATTTTCGACTGTGACGCCCTAAGTAGAAGGCGACACAGAACCTTTGGAGAGATCAGCCCGGAAACAGGCATAAATTCAAAAAACCTTATTAATAGGCTACTGAACCTAATTAAAGGCACAAACCTGTATGAATGAGAAACCACTGACGACAGAGTGATACAATAGACCCCAGCTGGTCGAAGTGTCAAGGGAAGCTAAGTGCCAACCCTGTCTCTGGCTCGTCAGCTTTCAACCAACCAACCAACCATGTCATCCCGAACGGAGTGTTTCGAAGTCTTCAAATGACTGCAGCCAATTCATTATCGAGAATAGATTTATACATAACCGACATAAAATGTTAGTGCGCAGTTTTGGTAAAAAAAGAATTCAAGTCGGATGAACTATGGGTGTGTTGAAAAGATAACATTTTATTGAAAATGTAGTCTCAGCCCGAAATAGTGCTCAATTCCGAAAAATAAACTTTTGATGTTTTATGATAGGTTTCAAAGTACGTGAATAGGCCTTTCGAACAGTGAGATAATTTTTCGAATAACTCGATTATACTAGGAGTTATAGCGCCTTCATTTTATTTTTTGGAACATTCCAATTTTTTTCGTTTTTGCCATGTAACTTTTGTCAGGACTACGCTGGAGTGTCGTAGTTTTCCATTCCATGTGTGGAATAACATGAGAAATCGACCTGCACAGATCCCATTTCGATATACCGAAAAAATTGGTCATTGAAAGATAATCCATCGCTCCCACCGGACTATCTCTATCGGTCTGATCAAGGAGACGAACGGTGAATTTTCAGAAAATCAGCAGGAAAGCATATGTGTACTCATTCAGACCCACTTTCCTGAGTCCGAGGTTGTCGGAAACGAACTTCAAATGTTACTAACCCCAATAGATCCGGCGGGAACCTGGGGTAAAAATCTTCACCACCTAAGATCAAATGAGCCATGAAGAGCTTCAAACCTTTTGAATCGACCAAAAAGGACATAATATTTCCCGCCTTACTGCAGAGTGGCTTTGAAAAGTCTGTTCAGAGTCAGTTTCATTCTCGATCTATACCGAAAGGTTAGAGGGAGGCTGCAGTAGTGTTCATACCAAAGACTGAGAAATCAAAGTCTTAACCCCCTACTTCCTCCTGGTTTCTCTATTGTTTTCCTCCGTTACTCATAATACGATCGAGTCGTGCTTGGGCTGATTTTTGAATTGAACGATGATGCAAGTCTCCTTTTCTTTTTTCGCTTGAATATTTCAATTAACGAGTGTATGATTTGTATTCCTCAAATTTACCTCCTTGTTGATGACATCAATGGTTTCATATTTTATCCTTGTTAGGAATTTTTGTTCTGTTAATTTTGACGTGATATAAGCTCGTGTACAAGGGAGCTAAAATCTTTGTGACAATAAATATCAATTATTGATTCTTCATTTTCCATTACGACAAGGTCCCAGAATACTTGTTGTATTGATTCAGTCCCACTGAGAAATCACATTTTCTCTGTTACTTTTCATGCGAGTTTTTTTTTTTTTTTTTATTTAGATTTGCGCATCAACCATGAAAGGTTATTAGCGCGGTACGCTAGATATAAATTCACAGAGGCAGTATAAATTATAACATAGTACATCATATTTCACTGTACAGATCAGTGTCCTTGAGGAATCTTATTACATTCTTGGTTGCACTGGGGTTGTCTTTCAAAATGTTCTTGAGGTCCATTGGAAGGTTGCATCGTTGTCTTACTCCGTTGTACTTTGTGCACTCGGCAAGGATGTGTTTCACAGTGATGGCCATGCGAGTTTTTGCAGTGCTGATTTTGAACCATTCTGTATGAAGTAATCGGTACTGAATAGATATAATTCTTTCGGCAATTTTTACAATTATTGAATCAACTCATCAATATTAGTTTAAAATAAAATAATAATTGAAAAGGGTTCTAAATGACAAGCTTTCATTCAAATGCGCTGAAAAGAAAAAATGCTTTGGATGTGTGACGTACGTTATTCCATGAGTTATAGATTCGAGAGCTAGTCGCGCAAAGTTTTTAGTTCGAATACAAAGCGACTAGCTTTTGAATCTATAACTCACAGAATAACCTCCAAAGCAAATTTTTCTTAAATTTTTAGCGCACTTGAATAAAAGATTGAGATTGTCTTCAAATTGGTTTTATATAATTCATTTTATTTTGTGCTTTTCAGTGAGTATGCCTTATTCTATGCATTTTTATTGAAGCATCGTTATTATGAGGTCTTTTTTCTGTGAGTTCTGAGCTATCTAGTTATCCAATCAAGATACCATCTGAAGATCAACTCGTCCGCCACCCTGAAGCTAGCATCTGTAATATATGAATTTAGACAAAAAATCAATAATCTTGGACTGAATCCATTAACTCCGACCCCAAAAACCCCGACATACCAATTTTCAATAAAAATGGTCATGATCACAAAACTCGCTCATCATCTTTGGGCCGACCTCTCGAATCCATAAATTTTGACAATAAATTCATAATCTCCGACCCCAAAAACCCGTACATACCAATTTTGAATAGAATCGGATCATAATCACGGAAACTCTCACGACATCTTGGATGAAAAATCATAATCTCCGACCCCGGAGAGCTCCACATACCAATTCTGAATAGAATCTTACTTTGATCTTGAGAATTTCGACAAAAAATTCATAATCTTCGACCCTGAAATCCCCCATATGCCAATTTTTAATCTAACCGAACCATAATTACAAAACTCATCCACCATCTTGAATTTGTGAATTTTGACAAAAAATTCATAATCTCCGACTCCAAAAACTCCCACATACCAATTTTGAATAGAATGGTATCATAATCACAGTGATCATCGGACATACTTGAGCCGCATTTTAATTTTATGAATTTTGACAAAAATTCATAATATCAGTTCTCATCAGAGAGTGGTGTCATTCAAATGATAATAAACTAATGGTTTGAGATTATCGAAAGAAAACAATTTATTTTAAATTCCAATTGGGAATATTGGATAGTACTCAGAAAGGGAAAAAAATAAGCTATAAGAAAACAAGTCTTCTAATGGTTGTCAATAGATGGGAAATCAATTGAAAGGTGATTGATTATGGAATCAACAATCGAAATGAATCAACAGTAATCGAAATTAAATGTAAACGTACAAGTCAAGGCCTGTTTTTTTAAATGAATTAGGGTGCATGGATTTCTAAGATTCTAAGCTCTATATTTTGGGGAAGATAGATTGAACACTCATATATATATATTGTTATATAATGATAATATACAAATTATTTTGTTATTATTTCGCCCCACGTTTTGGGTGCCAAAATTGTTATATAATGAGAATTGTAAAAATACTATTGTAATATTTCTGTAATATTTGGAATACTAATTGTAGATATGTGATAGATAATTCATTTTCTACCCTGTATAATATATTTTGCAATGTTATAATAATTGCTAGCTAACGTCACTGTTCTCTCGTCACGTTGCTGCCAATTGTTATCACTTTCCTTACCACAGCTAAACTCAGTTGGTACGCATCTTGTCTCAGATAGCCGGTTCAGGCAATTGAGCCACTAACCACTGCTTGATGTCAAATCTCAATCTTTTCAATGTTTTTAAATACGATTTCTGATAATTGTGGAAAAGAAACGAGATAGTATCAAAAAGCAATTATTTCCTTTATTCAGGAAAACTCAATTTTACCTGGCCTACGATAGATAACTTATTCTAAGGTTAATCTACAAATATTCATGGATAATCATGAGAAACAGGTTATGGATTAATAGACACAACCTCACTTTTACCTTGAAATTGAAAATTTCTTCAATAGTTCAAAATCAAGTGGAATGAAGTTCTTCTGATGGGATATGAGTTATTAGTGAAATTGTTCAGTTCGTGACGTGCACTAGGGAAGTTTATACCTGTCGCTATCACTGTCGCTGTTCAATATACACCCAGAATTTGGTTTCTCTCAATCTAATGCTCTCAGGAACTCCAATACCAAAAGAAGGAACCATACAGATTCAGCAATCAGCTTTGGAATATTTGTTTATGGTGTACAAATAAGGTAATGTTGATTTTCTGCTTATAATGTTGAAATTATCTCCCAAATAAAACATGGCATTCGTTTTCAAATTATTTTCGGTCTCTCGTGGCTTTGTTTTCCGTCACTTCGATACCATTTTTCCTCATTCCTTTTGATTTTAATTTATGTTCTCACATTTTTACTGTTTGGGATTATTTGTCAAAACTCATAAATGAATCTATTTTTCCTTTCTCACAGACTATTTACAATATTCAATCATAATTGCCTCTGACACCTTTCCGTTTTAATTTTCTCACAATTTCAAATCTTACATTTTATTGAATATTAGTATTCAAATCAGTAGCAGAGAAAATGTAGAAAATTAAAGAAATTGATAAATTATTTTTCACACTCAAAATCAACACTTTTATTTATATCTAAACCATAACAACCAAATTATTCAAAACAATAAATCTCAATGAAATCTTCAATTCAACACTCCCCTTATTTCATTTAGATTTTGAATTTTCAGTTGTGTTCGGGCGGAAGAAATCTTCTCCTTGGTCAAAGGCTTCGTGAGAATGTCAGCTAGTTGTAAATTAGATTCCACATAATCAAGTTTGAGGACTCCATTTTCAGAGGCTTCGCGAACAAAGTGATACTTGATATCAATATGCTTTGTTCTCTTGTGGAACTCAGGATTATTAGCAAGCTTTATCGCACTCTGATTGTCCACTTTCATGATTGTCACACCTTCTTGAGAAAAATTTAGTTCTTCTAACAAATGCCGTAACCATAAAATTTCTTTCACTCCTACTGACAAAGCAATATACTCGGCTTCAGTAGTCGATAGAGCAACAGCTTGTTGTCTCTGAGAAGCCCAAGTAACTGGTGACTCGTTCAAGAGAAAAATATAACCACTTCTTGATTTTCTGGTATCCAAATCTCCACCGAAGTCTGCATCTGTATAGCCTATCAGTTGAAAGTTTGGTTTGCCAGTTTTGCTGTATACAATACCATAATCTATGGTAGCTTTCAAATATCTGAAGATCTTTTTACTGCATTCCAGTGCGAATGATCGAAATTCTGACAAAATTGACTCACAAAGCTAACAGCATAAGCTATGTCAGGACGTGTATTCATGGCAATATACAAAAGAGTTCCAACAGCTTCTCTGTATGGAATATTCTTCAAAGTTTCATCAATTTCCCTTGTATCAATTGGCTTCTCAGACTATTTCCTGGTTCAGCGGGTACGGATGAGTTTTTACATTCCAACATGTTGAACTTTCTGAGGGATTTATTGATAAAAGCTTGTTGAGTAATAGAAATTGATTCTCCATTTCTTTTCATTTCAATACCGATGTAACATATTGCATCTCCAATCGTTATTTCAAAATTTTCAGACAGATTTGACAATATTTTTTCGATGACACTTTTTGACTTTGTCAAAATCAAACCATCGTCAACGTACAAAGCCAAGTAGATTTTGAAACCGTCGATATCACCAACAAATATATAGGGATCTGCATCAATTTGTTTCATTTCAAATCTTTGTAAAAACTGTTTGAATTTTGAATTCCAGCATCTGGGGGATTGCTTTAGCCCGTAAAGACTTCTGTTGAGTTTGCAAACGAAATTATCTTCAGACAGCAAATTATCTTCTTCGAAGCCTTGCGGTTGTTCCATATATATTGTCTCTTCTAATTTCCCATATAAAAATGCAGTTTTCACGTCAAATTGTGCTATTTCAAGATCGTATTCAGCTGCTATGGCCAAAAGAACTCGAACAGACTCGAATCTTACCACTGGAGAATACGTTTCCTGATAATCTATGCCTTGCCTTTGTGAAAACCCTTTTGCAACCAGCCTTGCTTTGAATCTCTGTTTTCCACTTATGTCAGTTTTAACTCGATATACCCATTTACATGGAATCAGGTTTACATTTCCTGGAGAAGCTACTAGAGTCCAAGTCTTGTTCTTCAATAAAGCATCAATTTCTTCATTCATTGCAGTTGCCCACCTTTTAGAATGTCTCGATTTCATAGCTTCTTCGAAGGTGGCAGGATTTTCAATTTCGACTAACATCGCATTATGAAAATAATCTGGAGATTTTATTTTTGACCGATCTCTCAGCTCATATGGATTATTTTCGGTATCATCATTGCTGCTTCTGATTGTTCTTTCTGTGGAACATTCATTTTCCTCGTTATTTCCGTTTTCGTTTTCATCAATTTCACTTTCATTTCCGAATTTCAGTTCAAAAATCACCCTGTTTTCAACTTGTCCTCGTGTAAATGTGTTATCTTTTGTTTCATCAAACTTCACATTGGCACTGACATTGATTTTTCTTTTTTCAGGATTCCAGAGTCTATAATTGCATGAGTCTTTTCATATCCGACAAAAATCATTTTTCTACTTCTAGGTGTCCACTTCTTGGCTGGTTCTTTAGGACAATGCATGTAAGCAACAGCACCAAATACTTTTGTATTTTTTATGTTGGGTTTCATGCCAAACCAGTTTTCGTATGGTGTCACATCAACAGATTTCCTCGAAAGTGTTCTATTCAGAATGTAAACTGCAGTACTAACAGCTTCAGCCCATAATTCACATGGAACATTTCGTGCATATAACATTGATCGTGCACTTTCTGTAATAGTTCGTATTTCCGCTCAGATTTTCCATTCTGTTCATGCGCATAAGGTGCCGATGTTTCATGAACAATACCTTCCTTGAATTTCTCACACACTTCAGTTTTGTATCTGAGAAAATAGACTATTCGAAATCCAGTACAATCATCTTTGAAAAGCAAAAAATATTTTGATCCACTTGGTGACATCACGTTCATTGGTCCACATACATCTGTATGAATGAATTCACCAGGATTGTAGGCTCTTGCTCTGGTACTTTCAGAAAAACTTCTTCGACATTGTTTACCGAACTGGCAGCCTTCGCAAATGGAATTATCTTCCCCTTCTATTCTTGCTCCTTCAACGGCTCCACTTTCAATCGTATCTTTCACATATTTTTCATTTATATGACCAAGCCTTTAATGCGATAGCTTGAGATTACCAACTGCAGCCGAATTACATTCGAGTTTCAACTCTACTTTCATCAGCATTTGAAATATATTGCCTTTCTTGATACCTACGCAGCTCAATTTTCCTGCTGGATTAAAGAATTCACATCTATCTTTCCTGGCTATCATGGTGAACCCTTTTTCCGTTATTTTTCCAACAGATAGCAAATTTCTTCTCAATTCGGGTATGGAAATATTTTGGGTTTCCATTCCCCGTCAACTAAAGCATTGACTGAAATGTCACCGATGCCAACTGGTGTGATAACTTTATTGTCGGCTACCTGAACAACGATATTATCTTGAACGGGTTTTAAGGACTGGAACCATTCTTGTCGATAGCACATATGAGCACTTGCACCTGAATCAGCTAACCAAGCATCATCGCCTTCTTCGGTGTTTCCTATTAGTTTGGAAAGATCATCATGATTGCAGATCAGTGCTTCAGCATCGTTTTTTCTGACAGAAATTCTCGAGTTACCATTTTTCTTTCTTTCTGGACATTCTCGCCACCAATGACCAGTAAGCTTGCATACACCACATTTTGTTCTTCGTTTCAAATCTTGTATTTTCTGGTTTTTTGTTGCGCTTCTTCTATTATCAGATTTTATACTTAGAGACTGGGTCTGGAGCGCTAATGATTCCTCATTCTCAGGTCTCTTTGATTGTTTCTGCTCTTCTTTCAATAACCGAGCTATCAGTTCAGTAAAAGTTTGCTTTGTGTAATCAACCGAATCCCATGCAGTAGCAAACATGTCATATTGTAAAGGGAGACTATTGATTATTTTCGATATCTTGGCCACATCCGATATATTTTCACCCATGTCTTCTAACTGCTTTACTAGTGACTCAACTTCCGAAATGAATGTAGCTATCTTTGCACCATTCTTCATTTTGAGGTCATAAAAATTCTGGTATATGATATGTTTGGAAACTTCTGTTTTGTGTTCGTGAATGGTGATCAATTTTATCCACATATCTGCGGCAGTCTGACAATTTACTAATGGGGTAAGATATTCTTCACAAATGATATTGAGAAAAAGGACCATTGCTTGGCTATTCCTCTTTTCCCAAATCTTGACTCCTGCGACATTCGTCCGAGTAACTTCAGGTTTACTATCGATGCCTATCACTATGTCCATCAATTCACAGGCTCTCAATGCAATAGAAATGCTGAATTTCCACAGTTGATAGTTGCTTCCGTTAAATTTAACTATCTTAGCTGTATCCAATTTTTCATTCATCATTACAAAGATCGTTTTTCTTGTCAAACTTGTCAGGAATGTGTCAGGTATTCAGCAAAAAATATTTTGGGGAAATTATGCAAATTTCTTGATTTTCTTCAGCGAATCCAGTTTCAGTAACCTGGGCCCATAACCTTTTGAATATCAGTATTCAAATCAGTAGCAGAGAAAATGTAGAAAATCAAAGAAATTGATAAATTATTTTTCACACTCAAAATCAACACTTTATTTATATCTAAACCATAACAACCAAATTATTCAAAACAATAAATCTCAATGAAATCTTCAATTCAACAAACCTTATTCGAAAAAAACAATTAGCCAAATCGGCCCTGCCATTATTTTTATGAAATGAAAAAAAATTGTTCCTGTGACCTTCTGTTTGATAGGCGACAGTGCTATTTCCTCGTTTGGTAATGAATGACTCGATTGTCCTTTTCTTCGGCAAATTCCCTATATACCCTAATTTTCCAATATTTGGGCAACTTCCCAGTTTTTTTTTCTTCATCAGCCATCCTCTGGCTATTACGAACATTTTTTTCACAAACAATCGAGATAAATTTTTATTATATAGATTAGGAAACATTTATGGATATTTGAATCTCTCCACTTTGATTGAAAAGTTGGTGTTTTATACAAAAATAGAAATTATCTTTGTATCTAATGAAAATTATCTATTTTTCCAATCCTTAGCTTGATTGATGGTAATTTCAGAATCAATGGATGGATTCTGAAATCTATCCCTTCTACTGGCCGCGTTATCGATTTTTTTTCTTATGCGATTTTCACCTCAATTTCTGCAGCCCGATTCCACGACTTCAGCCAGCCGATACGAATTCTGCCCACCCTTCCAGTATATATGCGTATGCATTTTCAGGGTTTCTCTGTTACAATTTTTGTTGCAATACCTGCTCTATTACTATTACATTCAATGGTATAGTGTTCCAAGACCCTCTGATGAGTAATCGTATTTCTCATTCGACTACGAAACTGCAGGTTTTATGATAAGAAATATATTTTAGTCAGTGAGATTTTTTTCAGATCTCTTTTTCATTTTATTGAAAGATGTCGGACAATACAAACATGAATAAAACAAAATGTGATGAAAAAATTGTATCAAAAAGCAATTTTTGTTTCAACTTCATACGAAATGAAGAAGAAGAGAGTAAAGAATTTCCTTAAAAAAATAACGTTGTATATCAATAAATTGGAAAACTGGATTGGAACATTTTGTTCTTCCAAAGTAGAGTTTGGCGATGAAAGCCTCTCTAGTATTTCCTGTAGGCCTTGATGTGAATCTGTAACATACGCTAAAAGGGTGAAACTCCTGGAATATTCATTCATTTATTCTATCTATAGAACACTCGAACACATCAATTTATCTTTAATTTTTTGTGACTTTTATCCGAGTTGTCTCAAACTAAAATACAAATTCCCAAACCTCAATTTGATTTGAATTTTCAACTTGCATTATTTATCTTTGCTTTTTCTCGAAGGGTGGATGTACAACCGCACATAAACAAAAAATATCAGTGATATAGATTCTATACATAAGAAATTCTTAGAATCTATAGTGATGAGTAAAGCCGCGAGCACGAGACAGTTTTGATAAAATCAACTAGAGATGATGATTATTGAAATACCAAAGACGCTTGCTTCTATTGTTATCAGAACAAAAAATCGATGATAAATGCTATTATTAAAATTGAGATGAAGTGATGATATTGAAATAATCAATTAGGTCAACATCGATTATATTTTGCAGAAAAAAAAACACGTATAAGATAAAGATCATATTTTCTACTTTTATATTTCGTGAATTTTGTACAGAGTGTAATCAACTCTATTATTTTGATGAATGTGTATGATTCTGGGGACATTATCACAAAATTCACATGAATTCGGTAGATTATAATGTAATAAAATAAATGAATATTTTTTCATAGGAAAAAAAATCTGTAGGCACGGCCACTCAGGTAGATTTTAGAATTAATTTATTGTTTCTGAAATTGACAATTGGGCTAAACCAATGATGTGTCAGAAAAAATTGGCTACATTTTCATTGGAAAACACAAACAGCATTTAAATTTTCGGGTGTGGACCTCAACTCTACGATCAGAAGTTGTGAAGGATTCAAAACTACCCAAACGCGTCCTTATATTTCTATGTAATCTGACTGGAATCAGATGAAAGGAGTCAAACCAATCTGTTTTCCCTTCGGTTTGATTCAACTATAGAATTCCAAAAAGTTCCAAAGTTGAACTTTTGAAAATTGTTTTGGCCAACGCCTCGACAGCCGTGGTAAGACACAACGTAACACTTGACAGTAGGCTGTCTTACCACGGCTGTCTAGTTTAAACAAAGTTAAAATAGACCAAAGTTAAGAAATTTTCATCAATTTGAATATTATAAATGTGATTTTTAGAACCAGGAACATACAACACATGTGCGAATGCTCACAAGTTTTACTTCAATCAACATGATTTTTCATTCTCATCTATATGTGTTATTACCTGTCAGCATAATCTTTTTTCACAAGGAAAACGATCTAACACCTCTCACCCTTCTTAGATACAATATCTGATGAAGCTTAAGTACTTAAGCGAAACGTTATATTTTTATATAAAAAAATAAATTGCAATATGAAATAGTACCAAATTTGCATCCACGTTTTATTCCTAAAGTGAACCAAAACCCAACAGAAAAAATTACAGAAATATAATATATATGGTTCAAGAATACAAGAAGAAGAAAAAATATATATATTTATATATATATATATATATATATATATATATATATATATATATAGACAGACTTGGGAACTAATGGTATTTTTGAGTTCTGGGGATCATGATAAAAATTGAAATCATTTTTTTCTGTAGTCGTGAAGTGGTGACGTGCGCAATAGTATTTCTATAAAATCCACATAAAACCATGCGAATGAGAGAAATGACATAAAACATCTCAATGACTGAAAAGAAAAGAAAATAAGAATATGTAACCGGATAAGATATCCCGTGATTAAATATTATGAAATGATTTTTTCGAATATGAAATATCAAACGATGAAAGATTGGAGTTATTATAATATATAAAAAAATATTCTTTTTCGACTTTCTCTCATTGCGAGATATTGATAACATCTAATGAATACTGTAAAAACTCCAACTTGAAGATATTTAAATTTACTTTTTCATTTTGATAGGATTTTTCATCGCTCTCAAAATGTACTATTTTCAATATTCAAAAATTAAATTCTCCCTTAAGTTGAGTTCTGAAATTTAGCCTAGATATCATTTTTATGTTGGAAGTGATTTTTTTATACTATGGGAAACGTTATTTAAATTTAATAGTTGAGATTTATATAAGATTGTTAGCCTTGAGTTCTTGTGTATGTTTTTATCCTATTTATAATTTATAAGTATTATTGAACTATTATCATGATGACTTTGAGGACCAGTCCCATTTTGTTTCTGATATTAGTGAATTTTTCAAAATTATTACCTATTAAACATTCATTTATGGAATAAGGACAAAGTAGTCCATAGTTTTAGCAGACAAGAAATAGATAATGTGTCAGCTGAATCATATAGATTGCTATGTGGGGTTCTTCTATTCTGAGTAATGTTTTACTTTACCATTGTATATTTCTTATTTGTGCCACCTGTCCTCACCTCGGCTCACCAAGATTTCTACTTTTCTCTCCTTTTCCCCAGTAGCCCAGCCTCGTATATTCTTCTTATTATATTGTCATCCATCATCCAACCATCCTATTTGTCTATCCAGGATTCCTTTAACTATTGTTTCTATTTTGATTTATTTTTCGAAAGTTCTTTCTATTTTCCTTAGAAATTTCATTTGTATTATACTTCTCCTCATTGTTATGTTTCGCAGCCATATAGTGGAATTTTTTTCAATTTGAATATATTACTTTTTTCACCGCCTGGAATTTTCCTTTTTTTTTAAAGAATGTGCTCCTAAATGCATGGATTATTTTTTTTATTTCATCAGTGTACTTTTCATCTTCCATTCTCGTCTATAATTGCTTCTGAAAATTTGATGCATTTTACCTGCTCTAACTGCCAGCTGCTCATCTACCCAGTTGCTGCTATACCATTGTCTGAAGATACGTAGTCAGTCAACCAAACGACGGAACGACGGAAAATTTGGATACAAATGGATTCTATTCGTAGATGGCGTCAGTCGAATGATCTCCAAAATGATATATCCGGAGTGAGATGGAAGGAAGTTAGGTGGGAGTGGCAAGTGGCAAGCGACCTGACCTTGAGGGGTTAAACTGGAATACTGGAAAATATTTTGTTTCTGTTTTCCGCAATCCTCCATGCCATTTGTATTTATTTTGAAATTTGCATTTGAAATCGTAGATAGTGAAATTTTATAATTTTTGTGGTATTATTAGTGATCGTCGTTCTGTGTTTTCTGTGAACATTTGTGTGTATAAACTTTCATAAGACAATTACATTTGTGAGAAAAAATTGGAAAGAAGGTAGGAACGAAATATTCATTTATTTGAGATATTGGGGAATTACTGTACCTAACTCCTTTTAGGAAGTTATATTGTGAAGTTGAGTATGATTTAATATCCACTAATATGTTTAGTAACAAAATAGTAATAACGAAAAGTAAGGTTATGTTGTAGAAGAATAGATTTATTATTTCTAATAATACAATCAATAGATTCAAAAGATCATTGCCTACCTATTTTAAATTTAATTTACTCGAACTGCATTACTGAAAATGTTATATATTCATTGAGTTTCCAAACACTGATGTTCTCTTTATACTCAGATAATATTGACTTGTGCTATAAAACATTTTCTTTCTAAATAAGTTGATACCTGTTGGACAAACCAATGGCTTTTGAGATGCGACCCAAAATCAATGAATTTTCAAATAGTTATTTCCAATAAATCTGCTGTAGCTTAGTTCTGAGAATACAATTTTCATTGGTGTCACCTCGAGCAAAATAAACTTCCAATAAAGATTCCCTTCCAGTGGTCATTCATACTTTTTCTTGTGGAGTGTAGTGTATATTATCTAACTCATATTTGTAGGTAAATGACTAATTTATACATGTTTGTTTCAGATGTCTGGGAATAAATGTGCCTACTATAATTGTGGGCTTTCAGCCCGGAATAATCCTTCGTTGAGACTATTCCATTTTCCAGTGAATGATACCGCTAGATGTAAACGTTGGATATTACACTCAGGTATTATATCCCCTTTCCAATTAAAGAGTAATATTATTGTTAAAATATATTAAAGCCTTCCAAGCATTTACTCATTGAAAAAGATTTTATGAATCTCAAGTAACTTTCTTAGCAAAAAAAATTGAATTGCTGGAAGCTCACACGAAATGTTGATGATTGTAGAATTTGAATTCCCAATAGTTCAAGGTTTGGAATATTTCATACAGGCATTTGTGTGATACTAGTGTGAAGGTGTATTTGGGTGGTTTGCATGGTTAGGAGACTCCCTATCATTCTCTATGCCACACAAAAAGTCACTTTTCATCTTGAAAAATTACATACCCAAACTACTCGTTTCGAATTCCTGTGCCCAAAGAGAGTAAACGTTATCTGAATAGGAGGTATTAATGAGCTCTATCCAATCGAATTCTGTAGCATCAACGTGTCATAGTGACGTACATGGACATGAGTGCTGGTGGCCCGCGTAACTTACAGAGTAGTCCAATATACAATCAAGATTCTGTAACTCTCAGATACCAGACTGCGGAGTCCGCCACTGTACAGAGAGAATGGTGGCATGACATGTCCATATACGTCGTATGACTCACAAATGATCTATCATCTCATTCTATTAGTGTCACCATTGTCTTATGGGGAATAGACTCTAGAGTAAAACTCGTGACTATCGAAATACTAGAGTAGTCACATGTCAAATATTCACTTCCTGTTTTATCGCTAATAACAACAGTTAGGTGAAACTTATTACATCAAATGTAGAGCATAACTACTAGTAAGTGTGAACTGTTACATTGAATAGTCATTTTGGTTAATTGGAAACGAGTGAAAACAGCAAATTTCCCGATAAACAACAAAATAATTCCAAACATCCCAGGAATTTGGTACCTTCGTATCTACAACACGTGATATCTTCGATTCGGTACCATGCCTACGTGTCATGCGTGTACCAAGTCGCTATCAACTTTCGATGAAAGCAATTTACGGTGCTCAGTCTGCCACATATACTGGCACGGAATATGTGCTCGCCCGCAACCCATCGACAATCAGAGAGAGACGAGAGACGCATATACATGCAAAATGCCTACCCCAACAAAATAAGGAGGACATTGAAACTTATCGCTATTATATCTGAACTCTCTGTTGTCTCCAATACTGTCAACCTATGTCAATCACAAATTGAAACGCTTAACGGCTCAGTAGCGGTACAGTCACATTCCATTGGTGAATGTTGAACCGAAATCGCATCACTACGCAAAGAAAATGATGAATTACGCACAAGAATGACTGCGCTTGAGGCGAACTCATCCAGTGAATCATTCGAAAACATACAGGTAGACCTCACAGAGAAAAAAACGATGAGGAAAAATTTTCTTATTTTTGGTGTCCCAGAGTCAAATTCAACTGAGGACTCGAAACAAGTTAAAAATAATCTGGATGCTATTGATCCGAAAATTAATGGAAAACTGATATCTATATTTCGCCTTGGTAAACTCAGAGCGGACGGCAAACCACGACCAATCAAGTCGAATTTCCATTCTACAGATGCACTGTACACACTGAAACGAAGTCAAATATACCACGAGATAAATTCCCGAACATTTCTATCAAGACTGACCTCACCCCCCGTCAAACTGATCACCTATCCAACCAAGGGAAGAACTACAGCGTAGACAACAAGAGGGGGAAAAATCACTCACTATGAAATATATAAAAACGTCCCCCAGATAATATCTACAACTTCCAAAAGGACCAGGGATGAAGATGACTCACCTAAGTCGAAGCCTGAGACATTAACGTTGGTTGAGCCTCGGAAATAGCAATTATGTTCTAGTATATTCTGGAATTGTCAAGGAATGAAGAATATATCAGATTTCATCGGGAACCACGACGGATTTTCAATACTGTGTGTCAGTGAGACGTGGTGTTCCCAAGAACTATTGAAATCTCCTGAATACTTATCGGCTTTCGAAGTTATAAGCTCTACCGCGCTAAAAGAGAAGTCAGTGGGCAGGGCAAGTGGTGGACTTTGCATCTTCTATGAAAAAGAGCTCAATGTGATTGTCCATGATAAATCTCCATGGTGCATATTCTACCTCCTGACTTGTCATGAACAATCACTTTCAATTGGTTAGGTATATTTCAAACACTCCCTGGATATCTACTATATACTAGAAACATTCCAAGTATCTTTATTGGATATTTGTGGAAGATATCCTGACTCACCGATTCTCATTGGCAGTGACTCCAAACACTGAGCTATTTGAATGTAAGTTAAGTAATGATAAAATCCTGAACACCAGAGGTCGCAACATTCTCGAATTCATGAGTCTCAACTCGTTTGCTCTACTGAACGGAAGAACATTTGAGGACAGACCTGCTCAGTTTACTCATGTTAGCAGCTCAGGAAACAGTGAAATTGACTCAGCTTGGGTGAATAACTCTTTTTTATCTTTTGTGAAAGAATTCCAGGTAAAAGATGACGTCATCATATCCGATCATTTCCCAATGAATATATCTTTGAATTTGAATGTTTCGGAAGATTACCGAAATACAAACAAAGCTCCAAATATAGTACCTGCTACCTGCAGTGTGATGAATTGAAACGTCAACCGGTCCCTGGAGTATAAGATTGCAATGCAACACTCAATCCGGGTACGGAATATTGTTGACGTGAATGATGCATATGAAAACTTTCACTCTGCCATCCACGAAACCACTACAAATTTAAATCTAATTCACAAAAAAAAAACCCACAAAAGAATAAACAGCAGACCATGGTTCGACAGCGAATGCTTCCAGCCAAAGCTTACAGTTAAACAAAACCTCATGGTTTGTAAGCGAAACAACTTTGCACTAGATTACAAAAGACCGTACCTGGACTCAAAGCGATCTCACACAAAACTTCTGAAGTGAAAAAAAAATGCATATCAAACTGACATTATAGCGAAACTTTTCGATAGCAGAGACCCCAGGACATTCTGGACAACTTTGAAACAATTTCGTAGCAAAAACTCAACCGAAACTCTTCCTATTGCTATCTGAGAAGAATTTCATACTGGCGTCTTTCCGCCTAGAATAATAGATAATACTCTTTTTTTCCGACGCACGAGGTTCACATCTTGATTCTTCAATAAAAACCAACGAACTCTATCCAGCTCTCAACAGGTGTAAAAACAATAAAACACCTGGCTCTGACAATATTTCCTATGAATTTCTAGAAAATTCACCTCATAACTGGGTACTCTATCTCACGTGTTTGTTCAATAATATCCTAGAGTCCCAAACTTCTTCCAATGGCTGGAGTAAAATTATTCTAACATTGTTTCACAAAAAAGGCTCACTCGATAACCCGTCCAATTACACAAATATTGCTCTTATCAACTGTTTGGCGAAATTATTCACCCAGTTGCTACGTAACAGACTCGAAGACTGGACAGAAAACTCCAAAATAATTCCAGAATGCCAATCAGGGTTCAGAAGTGGAAGAGGATGTGCAGATAATGTTTTCGTTCTCACTTCCACCATTCAGCTCCACCTCCGCTTGAAGAAGAGAAAAGTGTTCGCACTTTTTGTGGATTTCAAACGCGCTTTTGATTCCATTAATCACAATCTTCTCTGGCACAAATTCTATGCTTTAGAAATTAGTTCGCGGTTGATAAACATCCTGCGAAACTCATATGAATTGGCATATATGGGGGTAAAAACACAGGACGGGTTCACAAAAGTCTTTAACATAACTACCGGAGTTCTCCAGGGCGAATCTCTCAGCATTACCTTTTTCTCTCTTTTAATTGCTGATATTGAAGACTTCTTCAAAAAAAAGGGGGCGCAAGATATAAACATCGACAACAAGCAGAGCTTGCTCATGTTGCTTTACGCGAACGATCTAGTAATCCTCTCTGACTCCGAAGTCGACCTTGCCAAAAAACTTCGTATACTCTGAGAATACTGCGATGAAAATATACTTACAGCTGATTCGAAAAAGACCAAAATAATCCAGTTCTGTAGATCTTCTTGCCGAAGAACCTACTGCAAGTTCACTTACAAAAATCTCCCAATCGAAAGCACCAATAGGTACACCTATTCAGGGGTTACTTTCTCGTCATCATCATTTTTTCGAGAAATGGCATATTATATTGCGGAAAAAGCCAAACATGCAATAGGGGCTGTACTCCCTTTGATAGCTAACTCTAGGTTGAACAACTGGCATTCACGCGTAAAACTGTTTGATTTCTTTGTGGTGTATATTATTGAATTGTATACCAGTGTGCTACTCAGAAATATTAGGAAGGGTAAGCAGAATTTCTTCAAACGCCTTCTTTTTGCCGATCAATCCCGGATTACGCTGTCAGGCTCGAAACTAGACGGGTCAAGATTTCGTACACAATATTCAGAAGCACTCTCAAGTTCCTAGACAAACTGTTGGTTATGAAAGACAATCGCCTTCCCAAAATATGTTTTTCTCGACTGGTATCCCTTAATTACACTGGCGTGGATATCACATACAATTGGGTTTCACAACTCAAAAAAGAACTCGAATTCGCTGGCTCCGAGTAATCCATCAATGAACTCAACATCCGCAACCTCAGCCAATGTAGGAAAGCACTTCTCTCTAACCACAAAAAAAGCTCTATGACTCTGATTTTTCCCCCGCCACTCACAAGTACTCCCTAACACTATATCGTAACTTTAAAATAACCCTTTCTCCCCAGGGATACTTACTTCTGAAAGTTCCCATCCAAACTATTGGGACCCTTGCTCAAATTAGGATGGCTAGTGAATATATGATCAAATTGACATGCAATGGCCGTACATATCGAATAAACCCCAATGAAATATGCACCATTTGCAATCGAAATGAGTTCGAAACCCTAGAACATATTCTCTTTAATTGTCCAATATATTTTTCCACGAAACCTTCAGATGCTCACTGTTTTTCCACTAACAATAATTCCATTAGTCACTTCGGGAATGATGCACCTACTGAAGCTAAAAAACTGTCCTCACATATATGGAATGTACTCAAACTACGTTCATTCGTTCTAAACGAATGAAAGGTTCCATGTAGCCAAATGTATGTCCTGATGTAATCAGATATGTGTTTGGGATTACACAAATGTATTGTTACTTCCCTTTTATTGATTCTATTTTTTGTTCTATTTGTATGACTTTTCTCACTAATAGTTTCCTTTTCTCCTTTCATTGTGACACTTTAATATACAGTGCCTTCATTTCAAAACTTCCCACCCTATTACTTCTTTTAGCAGGGAGAATTTGCCGTAGGCAAAAAACACGTCAATTTAGATATCGAGGGGAAGTTTAAAACCATGCCAGTGGTATTTTAGGTTTAACCCCTTACCCCACTCAATAATTTTGAATGGCACTCCTATCTTGTAACACATCATTTTGAAGATCTTAGAAATCCCCACTCAACCCCGTTCAGAAAACTGAAATTGGTTGATCCGTTCTCGTAAAAAGGACAAAAAGAAAATGAATTATAATAAAAAATAAATTAATACTTATTGCAATGAAATAAATGTACCTTACTTTATCAGGTGTTCAAAATGTGCACCATTGGTAGCTAAGCAGAAGTACAATCTATTCTCGAATTCCTGTCGTAAGTTTGTATACGTTTCTGTTAGTAATTTGTCTGCATGTGGCAGTAATCCTGTGCTTAGATCCTGAATGTCCTGCGGGGAGTTTTGTATCCATTGTCTTCAGATAACACAAGAGAAAGAAATCCAATGGCGTCAAATCCGAGATCTTGCTGGCCATTCCAGAGCGCCTCTTCTGCCAATCCATTTGTCAGGATACCGTTGATCGAGCCACTGTCGGACATGCAATGCGTAGTGTGGCGGTGCGCCGTCCTGTTGAAAATGTAAATTTTGTTCATCCAAGAGCGGGTTGTCTCCTTCATCAACTTGGCTTTCCAAGGACTGTGTTATGAGTGGATCGATTACATTTTCCAATAAGTTTTAATACAATTTACCCGTTGAATTTTCTTCAATAAAAATAGGGCCAATTATTTCGTTTTCCAGAATTCCAGCCCAGACGTTTATTTTTTGTAGTTATTGCGTATGATCCTCTCAAAACGAGTGTGGATTTTCATTATCCCAGTATCTACAGTCATGCTTATTTACGAAGCCATTAAGAAAAAAGTTGATTCATCACTGAAGCAAATATTTTTTATAGAATTCGGATCATTTTGAATTCTCGCAGTCATTAGTTCACAAAATTCAATTCTCCTATCATAGTCATCCTCACTGAGTTGCTGATAAATACTCATTTTGTGAGAAAAGAACTTGTTTAGTTTTGAAACTTTGTGTATAGAACCAACTGAAATATTTACTAACTTAGCGACTTTGGAAATTGACGTAGTCGGCTCAATGGCGAATTGCCCTAAAATCTCAATCTGTGCGGCTTCAGTCAGAACTCTCGGCTGCTTTACTGCTTTGTTGCACACAGAACCGGTCTCTTTAAATTTTGAACAAGGTCTAGAACATATAGATGACTCACATTTTGGCCTGCATGAATTTCATTAAAACCGGGCTGTCATACGGGCACACCTATTTTCAGCACCATAAATAAAAATAATTTCAGTTCTTTCTTGTAAATGTACACCATTACGATTTGTATTACTGTCAGTGCAACTGACACCACTTGACAAACAGTTCAAAATCAGGATAACTAAGTCTGATACGTGTTTTCACCATTTAATTTTAACTGAAGCCAAGCAGAAACTGTGTGCCCTCATCTCACTTTCAGCTAACGCAAAAAACTCTGTGTTGAAAAAAAACATACACATACCGTTATTGAGTCAGTGGTAGCGGTTCCATAAATTCATTAATTTATTTTGCATTTTGTTATCATTTATTTTCTTTTTGCCCTATTTTACGAGAACGGATCAACCAATTTCAGTTTTCTAAACGGGGTTGAGTGAGGATTCTTAAGGTCTTCAAAATGATGTGTTACAAGTGTGGGGGTGCCATTTAAAATTATTAAGTGAGGGTAGCTAGGGGTAGGGGGATTCAACCCAAAATAAAACTGGCACTGGTTTTGAACTTTCCCCTCCATATCTCAATTTACGTGTTTTTTTCCTACAGGAAATTTTCACTGCTAAAAGAAATAATAGGGTGGGAAGTTTTGAAATGAAGGCACTGTTTAATGAACTGAAGCTCTTGCTATATGATATGTATTCATTTGAAGCAATGAAATTAGATAAAAAAAAATATCTTATGGGGAATAGACTCTCCTATAACTTTAACTCATTTTGGACTGTGCCTTCATACTATACCAGGCGACAACGAGATCACTTTCGGTTTGCCATTTTTAATTTTTCCACCATCTTTTACCATAACTCACTTTCATTTCATTATTAATTCAAATTTTGCCGAATCTCGCATATTTTACAAAGTCATAGTTGCCGTTGCAGTGGAAATGACAATATAAGTAATAAAATATTTTTTATCATAATGATAAACATTACTTTTTTCCATTTTTATGTCTGAAATGTGATTTATTTCAACTCAAATTAGTCGAGATAAGTTATACTATTAATAACTAGTGATCAATAGTATATTGTTTCACGAGTGACGAAAGTAACATTTTTAAGGGAGAACAGTTTATCAGCCGAGGCTGGTAATGTTACGAGCTTCAAAAATGTTTCGCCGAGTGAAACACTATACAACCCTGTTCATATCATAATAATATGCTTAAAAGAACGATGAACAAATATTTTATTTTAAATTAAAATAACAGTTTTTTTAAATATTACTTATGATTCAAATATTGGTTAATTGTTACATTCGAGCAATTATTCAAAATTATAGGAGTATCAAAATCAGGATTTTAATGTATTGAGGTAGGCGATGCTACATCTATCATGATGTTGACTGATGTCACTCCAGATGAAAATGTGTCGTTATCAGATAGCGTATTTTGTATGGATTGAAAAATTTGGTTTGTATTTGATTTCTGCTGCTAACTGATTGATCAACATATCCCTCCGCAACGTTACTAGATTTCCAGCCTCCATGCTTTTTCAATTGAAGTAAATCACCTTCTGAATCCACTGATAGCGTTGCGGAAGTTCTACGCAAACAATGTCCAGTATATTTTTGGGGATCAGGCAAGTTCGAATATTGAGCTATTCGCATAAGAAATTTACTGAATTCATTTATTTCCACAACCTGTCTAATATACTTCCAGTTCTGGTAGTTAATCAAGAATCTTGAATTTATTTTGTCCATATCTAGTGGACGAGGGTTCATATACATTTTAAAAATCTCTCAGAAAAACCCAGAAATGTGGGAGGAACGCGGTACTTTTGTTTTTGTATTACGTATTGTAACAAGAGTATACTGCTGGTATCTTTCACATCATTAACTGTCAAATCTTTTAATTCATGGCAACAACAAGCCCCCAAAATTTCTGAAACTAAGGCTACCTACAAACTTTAAAATTAATATAATTAAGAATTAGTCGCAATAATAAAGTAATTAACTTATCTTAGTCATTAACTATTTGTTGTCGGGTGCATTCATTAGGAAAGTGTATCTTATCGGAAGATTTTTATTTAACTTTTGACTTTTCAAAACCATTAGATTTTTGTTCGAAAATAGAACGTTACTTGGGATATTTACTGACATCGATATTATTTTAAAACGATAAAGTGGTTCTCAACATCGAATACATAGACCATAGCGTCGATGACTCAAATTTTTTTGACAACCATCCAAAATACGCAAGCAGCACAGTTTCCGAAAATGAATTTACGTGATTATCAACTCTCCAATCCATGAATTTTGCATATATTTCTCCATATCTCTTTTTAGATTTTACTGATAATAAATCCAAAGAGGTTTCCTCAGCTTGAATTGCTATTTCCGGAGGTGTATTTGGAAAATATAAATCACTTTCCGAATCAGAAATCATAATAACTTGAAAAACTAAGAATCCTTTCAGTGCAAATTGACAACTCTAAACAATTAACGAGGAACGTCAAACTAATGAAACCAGGCAACTAGATATAAATTGTTTTTAAATCTCACGGTATTTTTCGATTCTATTTTGCTTTCTAATTGGACAAAAGTAACAAAAATGCATTCTAATCATAGAAATGTCTTTGTTTATTATTAATTTAAAGTCATCAAAATATTATATACGAGGGCGGGAAATGATTGAAAATATAAATTTAACTTTACGAGAATTTCTCTCACTTGCGACGGAAATCACGTTTTCTATTACAAAATGATATCTTCTCGTAAAGGGTTGTAGTAAAAAATATTTTTTTCACAAGTGATTGAAAGCGTTACCAAGTTCACCAATAAACAACCATCAAACACATTTCACATAGAGCAGCAACGGTGTCAAATTATTCGTATCGAGAAGGCTGGTTCCCAAATTAAATGTAATACAAGGAACGGTAGCGCATATTTTTATTCTTAGTAGGCTGGTTGCAATTTTGTTTCGACAACTCAATGATACGATACATAGTTATTCATGCAACAATTGCATAATAATTTCTTTCAATTTCTGTGAAAATGAAAGAAATCAGATTTAAAACACGTGAGTAAAGCGCAATAAATCATTTGCCTGGTTAAGACGCTCAACATCCAGGTTCGTTATTAAATGCTATGCTTCACGCACTTGTCCCAAAAATAGCCATTATTTTATTGGATGTATAAACATCTTTTATATCTTGTACAGCATGTATTTCACAAATAGTTGCAATATAAAATTGATTGGACATTTAGCTGATAATAGAAAAATAAGTCTATTGAATAAGTTATGAGTTCAATACACAAAGAAGAAATAAAACAATAATTTCAAAAATAACATAGTCTAAAATCATAACTGACAATTAGAAGCTCGAAGTACTATTCTTGCCGGTAAAATCGTTCAGCTTCGGCGCATTTTTCCGCACTGGCCATAATGAATAAGGTTGTCAACTTTTTGGCTATTTGAAAACATTATTAACTGCTCAATTACTTTATAGTAATCACTTAATTTAAAATTCTCTCAATTGCAGTTTAGACATAATATCACAAATCTGATTCTAGTTTAACTATCAAACACTGTCAATAAATTAAATCTCATAGGTACAACAACTCAATTGTTTTCCATGGCAACGGCAACTATGACTAAGTGAAATAAGCAAGATACGGCAAAATTGCATTAAATAAAAGTAAGTTATGATAAAAGATGGTAATGCCTGTGTGTTATATATGTGGATTCGTCTCAAATTAATGCATTTAATAAGTTACATTCCAGTTTTTTGAATGAGAACAAAAAAATGAAATTATACAACTTTACAGCCTTTCTTTAGGTCAACAAATAGAGATAAAAATCTCTTAATATTTTTCTGTAAGTGGAGAGACTATGTAAGTGGAAAAATTTCAAGAGAGTCATGGCACTCTACATTGAAAACTAAAATTTGATTTAAAAATAAAATTAATGTCGGAATAAATTAAAAAATTATGGATTCGGATGTCAAATGATTTAAAGAATACGAAAAACTAACAATAACCCTGTATTGAATTTCGAAAAGTTGAGGTCATTTCCGATGAAACCAGAAATTGTAGAAATGTATCGTTATATCGAAAAAATGACATTTAGTTCAAATATTAACACTATCAAGTTTCATTTTACATGGTGAAAAAATGGCAGCCCAAAAGTGTTCTCGTTGTCACCCGGTATTCTATCTAATTTCCCTATTTGGTTCAATTTAGTTATGTGAATTATTGCAACACCCCTTACTTCTGAACCCCAGATTTTAAATTATATGATTCAAATTTAAGAAGGTGAAATCACTTTGCCGATAGGCTGCTCAGATGGATACGGTTAGGCCGTGAGTAAGGTTCAATTAATGACTTTTCCTAGTTAATCAAATTTGGCTACTAAAAAAATTATACATTAATTAACTTGACTAGTTCAAGAGTTGGGCGCCAGACTTGCTAAAGACAAAAGTCAAAGATAAATAAAATTAAATAAATGTTTCCTAGCTTGTATGGGTAGGCAAATAAATATGCAATAAATCAACTTAACAAATTTATTCCAGATGGAATTAAAATGATTGGACAATAAAAAAAACAGGTTGACAATTATACTATAAGAGTATTGATTTCTGTGAACAAAAATTGAGAAATTACATAAAAAACCAGTATTCTCGACTCTGATCAAAACCCGAACATTTACAACTATGATTCCTCCAGTTGTTGGTGCCACGGATATACCTTCGGAGTTCTTGAGTAAGAGAGATGAAGGCTAGTTTCTTGAAGCTGGCCTTTGCGGTTCTAGGAGGAACTTGGTCTCAGCCGTTACGATGAAGATGGTCGTGGGTGGTTCTATAGTTGGTTTTAGACCCCCTTATCGGCGTGAATTTAGTTGATCTTCACGGACCAGTGCTGATATGGATGTGCTGTAAGGCCTCCCAGGTTACTAGTCCTTCTGTCTCCGTAGATGGGTTCCCTCCGTGGTATATATCATGCGAAGAAGATGATAGGAATCAAAATATGTACAAAAAGGGGAGAACGAAGGATATCCTTTGAACCTCAAGTTTTATGTTTCAAATTTTAATCGAGAGTCAAAAGATAGATGCAAATGATAGCAAACAATAAAATCTCAGTCTATATAAAGACTGGAAGGTTACAGTGAAGAACAAAGATAATAAATAGCAATCCATCTGCTATTCTGGATTTAAATTTATAAGTTAATTTTAATAATTTAAAAAAATATTAAAATGAACAAATTAAAACCAAACAAAACAAACCTCACCCAAAACGTTATGTTCAAATTCAGTTGAGTTTTGAAACAAATAAGTTTTGATAAGGTGATTCTATGTACCAGAAGGGTTAAAAATTCAATGAGGAAGGTATTGAAATATAAAAATTTCCTTGAAATTTTACCAGAGAAAAATATAGTATTCAAAGCAAAACACTATAAAATTGCCAGTGCAAAAAATATACTATTTTGAAGCAAGTGCCAAGGAAAATATAGCGTTATAACCAAAATACTCTAGTAAGCTACAAAAATAAAAGGGTTTCTGAACCAAGATAATAGTCAGAGTAAAAGTATACTCTTCAGCCAAGATAAGAAGAGAGAGACACGTCTTTTAGTGAGCACGACTCTCTTAGATAAAGATGAAGTGAAATAATTCTTTTTATTGAAGAATTTCCGAAGATAAACCAAAGAGGGAGACCACACGTCTTTCAGTGGGCACAACTCTCTTAGAAAAAAAAATGTTAAACAATTCTTTTAATTTAAGAATTTTTGGAGATAACTGAAGAGGGAGACCACACGTCTTTCAGTGGGCACAACTCTCTTAGATAAAGATAATTTTGAAATTCCCTTTTCAAATCGATAAACAGGTAATTCTCAAAAAAATTTGTGAATCTCCCTGCCTTGGCGACAAGGTGGTAACTGAAGTGAATTGACTCTGCAACGATCAAAAATCAAATAAGCTACACCGGGAATTGAATGGAGTAATAGATATAAGAAATTTATTAAACGGAAATCAACTTTACGCTTGATGCATATATTGAATCGAATCGAGTGTTCTGAGACCGTTAGGCCAGAGGTACAATTCTCTCCATAAGCAATTCTTTCTCAAGAGAAAAGAAAATTACTCTCATAAACATATAGTTATGAAATAAAGACAATTGCTCACCAGAGAGCCGTCCTATTTGTCACTCCATACTGTCCCAGAACAATCGAATTCGCCCTTCACTTCAATTGGAATCCTTGGAACAAACCGGTGGTCGTGTGAGGTGGGTGAGCTCTAGTCCATTCGAAATTACCAATTACTTGGTACCTAAAAATGCAAAAGCGTAGAACTGATTTCCAATAAAAAAAAAATCAGTTACCAATATTCGGAAAAGATGTTACGTTAGCCACAATATGTGCTATGAATGATTTGTCAAAATGGCCGAAATATCTATATTTAACCTTAAAAAATTACCATGCGGTATATCCAAGAACTCTAATATTACCAGCTAAGGAAAAAAAAAGAAAATGCTAATCATCTACAACATTAATTTAAAGATAAAGAGAATAATATTACCCAACTAAACTCCAGTAGTGAAACTTATTTAACTCATAGATCTCACGTACCAAAATCAATTCACTCAGTCTACCTGCCTATCTCGACGTTAAAATCAAGAGAGAGGACGATCATCCTTTCGGTTCGACGAAATCATAGTTCACCTGTTTTTCATTCTCGGTTTTTTTTCTCCTATTGAAGAACAAGAAACAACTGCCCGACAACATTGCCACAAAAACAAAACTCGTCGAACTTGACACAATACGAACTCATGATCACGGGTTCAAAGACGACAATGATGGCGCTGTCCCATAGTTCACGATCGACCGTGACTACTGACCCGTTCCACCGTGAGATAACCGAAATAGTTATGAGAAATTGATTATGTATAAGGAAGTAACGAACAATTCGTTACACACCACCACAACCCGGTGTAAAAATTTGGAAACCTAGAAGTTTACAAATGTTTATCCTTTTGCAACTGAGACCAGATATTAAAAGTAAGCTGAAAGTACTATAAAAAAAATTCGGAAACACTATAAATTCCCAGTCACACAAAAAAATTGAATAGGCATGCTATCAAATGAGTTTAAAACCCAACCCTAACTTTCAACAGCCCTGTATACTGACAGGCGAAAGGTTGGAAAGTATTCAAATAAAACAAAATATTTGTAAATTATAGCATTTACAAAGCTTCTACTCGTTGCACTACTGGCAAACTAAATGAGTGAAGGAAAAGATACATTTGAAAAAATTCAAATGAGTAAATAGTAGCATTTACCAAGCTGAAACTTCAGTTCTCTGTTTACACCACAGACTAAATGAACGGAGGAAAAAAATGATTGCGATGAATGACAACATCCAGGCCCAGAAACTGTGATTCCCAAACAATCCAGCCAAAGTGTCCTCGTCGCTGCAAAGTATTAGGTGCTGCGCCGTTGAGAAACACTCATAACCACTCGTCCCCAGATTACTTGAAATAACCACCGATCCCACCGAATCAGGACAAGGAAGGCCCCATTCAACACAAACCTGGTGAAACAAAATAATTCCAATATGAAATATAACCAATTTTGGTTTTACCAGCTGTCACCTACAACTGAAGTAACTACAGCGTCACCAAACTGAAAATGAACTTATGGTTCACGATACAAAATACCAAAAAGGGACGGGAATGTTCCCGTTTTTGCCACTGCGAGCAAGTCTTCAGCCTGAGCAGACCAGTCGAGCTGAGGTCGGCACAGTAGTTGTATCCAGCCGTCACCTTTAAGACCTAAAGTCATGATCACCCGTAGACTCACGACTAACCAAATACAACCCCCCAATACCCAATCCTGTCAAAAAAAAATCCAACAGCCAGACCGAAATATGCACGCACCTAACAAAAGCGAGTCCCTTCAAAATTTTGAATTTGCGCTAATTTAACTATAAATTAGCCAAGGAAAACAGACAGATAAGATAAAGAAATAAGATAAACAGATAATAAAAAAGATAAGATAAACAAGGTAAGATAAGATAAATAAGATAAGATAGATAAGATAAGATCATATGAGAGATTCAAACTCAACCAACGAAGTAAATCCATCACTTTTAAACCACGATATGTTGCCAAAATTGTGAAACATCAAAACTTATTACCTGAAAAGAAGGCATTATCAAGAAATTTGATGTTCCACTGGAAAATTATTAAACAATCTCAAACGAAGTGAAATCCATCACTTCCAGTTAAAGATACAAATGTTTAATACGGTAAGATACGAACGAGACAATCTTCGACGAAATGAAATACATCATCTCCAGTCGAAAATCCAACTGTCTAATACGGCAACGATACGATACGATATTATTAGACAATCTCCAACGAAATGAAATACATCATCTCCAGTCAGAGATCCAATTGTCTAATACGGCAACGATACGATAAGACATTATTAGACTATCTCAAACGAAATAAAATACATCATTTCCAGTTTAAGATCCGATTTTCTAATAAAGCCACGGGAAGATAAGAAACGAAAAGGAAATGACAAGTGAAATCCATTGATGCAGTCTGTAACCAGATTTCATGAAAGACAAAGTAATTTTGTATAGATTCAAATTGAAAAAACTACAAAGAAACAGCAAAAATGATTCAAAATCAATCTCTCACATGAGGTGTTGACAAGGTTCCTTTTTGGAAGTACAGAGTTTCCATCAGGAATTACCAAAAGATAAACACTTCCTCAAAGTACAACTTTAGTCGACCCTTTTTGCTACGTTCTACATCAACATATACACTTTTTCCTCAAAAGTTGACTTTGACAACTGAATGATAAGTTACTGCAAATATTAAGAAAAATGCAAGGTAATAAGGTGTGTAGATATATCTCTCAAATAACCAAAGGATACTCAACTAAATATCGAACGAGTACTAAACCGAAAAGATATAGAAAAATTCTTAAGCCCCTCTCACAGAGCCCTAAGAATAGAAGTCTAAGATGGAAATGTGTTCTGAAAGTGGCCAGTTTTGATACTTTTACTCAACATCTGGTATATGCCATGGTGAGAGCAGTCTCAGGCCCCTCTCACAGAGCCCTAAGAATAGATAAGATAAGAAAAAGGAAAGATAAAGAAGGAGTATGCCCTCTCACGAGAAGTTGCGAGAGAAATAATTAGTCGCCTGAACCGTCGGACCCAGCACTAAAATATTCTTCATCAGATAAATTTGAATCGTTATCAACAAAAGCGGATTTGAGATCCTTAACATGCCAACGTCCTAAGTCTTTGCCATCCATGTCTTTAAGCTCATAAACCAAGTTAGAGATAACCTTAGAAACAATGCAAGGTATAAATTTGGGAGCCAATTTTGCGGAATAGTTATTTGGAGCTGAAGAAAGAGTTACATTTTTCTTCCAAAGTCTGTCACCGACATGAAATTTCAGCTCTCGTTTTCTCAAGTTATAGTGACGAGCATTCCGAATATAAGCTTGTAACTTTACGAACATCACAAACAATTTGGGAGTTCTTGAATATTATCGATTCGCTGTGATTTATCAGTGATAGTAAGAATGTTATTTTCATTTTCGAAATTTTTGCTATAAAATCTCCTGTAACAGGAATGTTTCTAGCAAAATTTAAGAAACTGAGAATATTCAGTAACCTCATTTTTGCTAATCTGATGCGAGCAACTTTATAGACAGAGGAATCCCAAGTTTTATGATTATCATGAATATAACGCGAATGGATGTGACTATCACCTTATTAGCTCTTTAAAGAAAAAGAACTTGCAGGGTGATATTTGGCATTATACCAAATCTTTTGAACTCGATAATCTGTCATTAACTTTTTAAATTCTTTGCTAACAAATTGGCTTCCATTGTCCAAATAAAAATTTGAGGCACACCATAGATAAGAAATACATTATTTTCAATGAATTTTACGATATTTTTTGAAAATAGCTTTAGACATTGGATTAACTAAGACATATTTGGTAAAACCAGTCTACGACAACAAAACATATTGGTTACCATTTTTGGACCTAGGATAAGGACCTAACAAATCTGCCGAAACACATTGGAAAGGAAATTTTTACATTTTGTAAGATCCCATATGACCCGCTGAGGTAAATTCGAACTTTACAAGCAGCACAAACAGAACATTTCGTAACATACCTATAGACATCTTTGATTTTGGCCAGTAATATAATTCTAAGATACGAAAGGGTTTTGATATCCCTAAATGGGCAGCAGTTTCGTTATCATGATAAAATTTAAAATTTCTGCCGATTGGCAGAAGGTACAAATATTTTCCAATCAGTTAGATTACTAACTAGATTGTGGGGGAGAAAGAGATATGTTTGTAGATAATACCATTTTCGACACGGAATGACGCATGCTTCCCGGGTTTTGGATTTTCTGGATCATGGAAGTATACCAGCATCCGGCTGAAAAGAGAGCATCGATAACGGAAATTTCGGCAACCGAACGAGATAAAGGCATCTGCCACTACATTTAAGGAACCTTTCCTATGCTTAATAGTAAAGTCAAACTGTGAAGTTTCACGGCCCATCTAGTCAAACGTCAGAAGGGTTAGATAAGTTATGAAGATGATAAGGGAGGCATGGTCAGCTTCAATCAGAACTTGGTTCCTTCTGATATAGCTTCGGAACTTTTCTAAACCAAAAATGACAACTAACAGCTCCTTTTCAGTAACTGGTATTTACGCTGACAAGTAGTAAAGTCTTACTTGCATAAGCTGGATGTTCGAACCGTCACATTCTTGGTACAAATAGCACCTACGCCAGTATCTGAGGCATCGCACTGAATCACAAAAGGCTTTGTGAAATCAGGACTAGCTGACACAGGAGCTGAAGTAAGACGAGATTTAATTTCTGAAAATGCTTCCTCCACTTCTGGAGTCCAAGTTATGGGTTGACCTTTCTTTCGACCATGAGGAAGATCAGATATGGGTGAACAAATAGAAGAAAAATCTTTGATAAATCGACGATACCAACTGACGAGACCTATCAACCTTTTAATTTCAGTGGTATTTTTGGGAGTGGGATAGTTAACGATAGCAGAAACTTTCTCGGGATCTGTCTTTAAGCCTTATTGGTCCACAACAAAACCTAGGTGAACAAGAGAGGGTCTACAAAATTCACCCTTATCCAAATTAACCGTGAGGTTAGCGTGTTTGAGTCGGCGAAACACCTCCTTCAAGGTTTTGACATGAAGATCAAAACTAGGAGTGGCCACGATGATGTCATCAAGATAAACAAAACAAAATGGAGCCAAAGATGGTCCAATAACGATATCCATCAAACGTGCCATAAGTTTCGGACTATTTCTCAAACCAAAGGGAGAGACAGTGAACTCAAAGAGACCTCTACCATACACTGCAGAAGCGGTCTTGGGTCTAGACGACTCCTCTAAAGGAATTTGAAAGAAAGAAAGTCAAATCAATGGAGGTAAGATACCTCGCATCCCGTAATTTGTTCAAGATACTATCAATAAGAGGCATAGGATATGCATCATTGACTGTGACTGCATTAAGCTTCCGACCATCAAAACAACCAAATCTCCAGAACGTTTCGGAACCAACCATAGTGGGCTACCCGGGAGATTGGGAAGGTTGAATGACCTTGAGCTTCAACATCATCAATTTCCTCGTTCAAATGCTCTTGCATGGTAGGGGACAAAGGATATTGTCCTTTGAACAATGGGCTTGGCATCACCAGTATCAATACGGTGTGTCAACAATTGAGTGAGACCAAGTTTATCAGTAGGGAAATATAGATTTGAAAAGGTCAGTGACTTCCTGAAGTTCAGTTTTTTTGTGAACACGTAAGTTCAAAAATGGCAGGATGGTATTAACGGTACAGATATTGGATTCAACAGAATACGATAAATTACTAAAATCGGTTGAATACGGAAGAGATGGAAAAAATCCATGCCCAAGATAAGACTATGAGTTACGGAAGGAACAATAAAATTTTCAAATCCCTTTGTAACACCATTTAGAGAAATAGGGCCCAAAAAATAACCCAAAAATCCTGAGGCTTACCATCAGCGGTAGTGACATGGGCCATAGTTCATATTTAATAGGAGATTAAATTTTTGCAGTAGACTAAACCCTGCAGAACCCAAAATACAAGAATTACTGCCAGTGTCAGCAAGGGCAAGAATTTTCTTACCAAAAATTCGACATTAGGATAGGGACGATTATCATTAATTTTTCTAACGAAAAAAGGATTATATTTACAGGAGATAGAAATTTGTAACGGTAATAACAATTTTGCCATTCGAGGCAGAAGTTTTTAATGTTCCTGTTTGCTTTGCTTTTCTCGATATTTTTTTTTACTGGGATTTGGTTGGTTGGTTTTCTGGACCTTTGGTAAACTGACTGGGCCCTCAGGCTTTTGCCACCTTATTTCCCGTTTTTGAACGACAGTTACGACAATTTGATTTAATGGTATTTTCAAACCACATCCATAACAAAATATAGACCTGGGTTTCTACATTCACGATAAGTATGACCAGCCAAGTCACAATTCCAACATCGAGTGTTCGATAAGGCAGATATTTGAACCAGGAAAATTCTTCCCAAAATTCACGGAAGGGACGAGCAAAGAAAACGAAGTACCTGCTCCACTATAGGGACTACTCAAATCAGGTTCTAATAAACCAGTACCACGACTAGGGGGTGCTTTATAACGATCAGCCCATAAACGAGATTCTTCCAATCTTTTGCACAAATCAGAAAGTTCAGTGACAGTTTTTGGATCTTGTAAAGCCAAGGACGAAATGAAAAAAGGTGACAAATTTCTACGAATTTTGCGAACTCTAGTCTCTTCATCTGGTTTGTTAGATAAACGATTGAAAAAACCTTCCATAGAAGAAATAAATAAAGCTACTCTTTCAGTAGAACCTTGGGTTCTTGAATTAATTTCACGTTCTAAATCTTCTTCATAAAAATAAGGAAGGAAATCTTTTTTTAGTGCAATAACAATCTCATCCCAATTATGGAAATTATTTTTATTATTGACAAACCATGTCCAGGCAGAACCTTTAAACAAATCACAAGCCGAATGGAAAAGTTCGGTTTTTGAAACACCTCGTGCTTCTCGCAATAATTCAACTTTTTCCAAAAATGAATCAACTGATTCTTTCTGATTTGAACCCGTGAAAGAGATATTCCATTTATATGAAGCAACCGATCGATTACTCGAAAAAACATTAGCAGCCACAGGAGGGCAAGATTGAGTAGGAGTCGAAGTACTTGGAGAAACTTTCAAATCAAAATCAGCTTCAACTCAACACCAGATACTAAATTTCTTTTCTAGCAATTTCTTCATCTTGAATCAACAGAAAGTCTGGACAAACGATTCGACAAATGAGCTAATCGACTTGAAATTCGGTTGAACGTCGGATCTTCCTTAGATCCCCAAAACTAGATATAACTTGTTCCAAATCATCAATACTAGCTCTCAATTCAAGAACATCCGGTGCATGTTTGTATGGATTTGTAAAACCCGCACGAAAACTACGATTTGCATTTTCCTGACTTAAAAGTCCTCTTAAAATTTTTCGTTTAGCATCTACATCACCGGTAGGTTCTATTCCACGAATTTTCAGCTCATAAGTCAATTCATTTGTTTTCAAGTGATTAGAATTCATGTGGGACTTGGGAATCTGCTCAATTTAAAATTCAACGATAATAGATAAAGCTGATACTTATGGAATACTCAAAAAACAGTAAGCAATACGATAGCAAAGATAACGTACAATATATAAGCAATACGATAGAGATATAGGCCATTTGGCGGTACGATATAGATAATACGGTACGATATAGGCAATACAATAGAGATATAGGCAATTTGGCTATACGATAAAAGGCAATACGGTACGATATAGGCAATTCAATAAGATATAGGCAACTCAATAACGATATAGGCCGTAAGAATCACAAAATATCAAAGATAGGTAATATATAAATATAAATGAATATATACCAAGTTCTTTTGGATCAGATTTGTGAATGTTCTTTCAACAAAAAAAAAATTATTATGTCTTCCACCAAGCAAGGACCAGATACGAAAAAGGAAAAAAGAACAGTCAAGTTTTTTGAGCCCCACGTTTGCGCGTCAATTGTGCAACACCCCTTACTTCTGAACCCCAGATTTTAAATTATATGATTCAAATTTAAGAAGTTGAAATCACTTTGCCGATAGGCTGCTCAGATGGATACGGTTAGGCCGTGAGTGAGGTTCAATTAATGACTTTACCTAGTTAATCAAATTTGGCTACTAAAAAAATTATACATTAATTAACTTGACTAGTTCAAGAGTTGGGCGCCAGACTTGCAAAAGACAAAAGTCAAAGATAAATAAAATTAAATGAATGTTACCTAGCTTGTATGGGAAGGCAAATAAATATGCAATAAATCAACTCAACAAATTTATTCCAGATGGAATTAAAATGATTGGACAATAAAAAAAACAGGTTGACAATTATACTATAAGAGTATTGATTTCTGTGAACAAAAATTGAGAAATTACATAAAAAACCAGTATTCTCGACTCTGATCAAAACCCGAACATTTACAACTATGATTCCTCCAGTTGTTGGTGCCACGGATATACCTTCGGAGTTCTTGAGTAAGAGAGATGAAGGCTAGTTTCTTGAAGCTGGTCTTAGCGGTTCTAGGAGGAACTTGGTCTCAGCCGTTACGATGAAGATGGTCGTGGGTGGTTCTATAATTAGTTTTAGACTCCCTTATCGGCGTGAATTTAGTTGATCTTCACGGACCAGTGCTGATATGGATGTGCTGTAAGACCTCCCAGGTTACTAGTCCCTCTGTCTCCGTAGATGGGTTCCCTCCGTGGTATATATCATGCGAAGAAGATGATAGGAATCAAAATATGTACAAAAAGGGGAGAACGAAAAATATCCTTTGAACCTCAAGTTTTATGTTTCAAATTTCAATCGAAAGTCAAAAGATGGATGCAAATGATAGCATACAATAAAAATCTCAGTCTATATAAAAGACTGGCAGGTTACAGTGAAAGAACAAAGATAATAAATAGCAATCCAATCTGCTATTCTGGATTTAAATTTAAAAGTTAATTTTAATAATTAAAAAAAAATATTAAAAATGAACAAAATTCAAAACCAAACAAAACAAACCTCACCCAAAACGTTATGTTCAAATTCAGTTAAGTTTTGAAACAAGTAAGTTTTGATAAAGTGATTCTATGTACCAGAAGGGTTGAAAAATTTAATGAGGAAAGGTATTCCAAAAGAAATATAAAAATTTCCTTGAAATTTTACCAGAGAAAAAATATAGTATTTAAAGCAAAACACTATAAAATTGCCAGTGCAAAAATATACTATTCTGAAGTAAGTGCCAAAGGAAAATATAGCGTTATAACTAAAATACTCTAGTAAGCTACAAAATATAGGGTTTCTGAACCAAGATAATAGTTAGAGTAAAAATTATACTCTCCAGCCAAGATAGAGAGAGAGACACACGTCTTTCAGGGAGCACGACTCTCTCAGATAAAAGATAAAGTGAAATAATTCTTTTTATTGAAGAATTTCCGAAGATAAACCGAAGAGGGAGACCACACGTCTTTCAGTGGGCACAACTCTCTTAGAAAAAAATAATGTCAAATAATTCTTTCAATTGAAGAATTTTTAAAGATAACTGAAGAGGGAGACCTCACGTCTTTCAGTGGGCACAACTCTCTTAGATAAAGATAATTTTGAAATAGGGCGGCAATTCCCTTTTTAAATCGATAAACAGGTAATTCTCAAAAAAATTTGTGAATCTCCCTGCTCTTGGCGACAAGGTAGTAACTGAAGTAAATTGACTCTGCAACGATCAAAAATCAAATGAGCTACACCGGGAATTGAATGGAGTAATAGATATAAGAAATTTATTAAACGGAAATCAACTTTACGCTTGAGGCATATATTGAATCGAATCGAGTGTTCTGAGACCGTTAGGCCAGAGGTACAACTCTCTCCATAAGCAATTCTTTCTCAAGAGAAAAGAGAATTACTCTCATAAACATATAGTTATGAAATGAAGAAAATTGCTTACCAGAGAGCCGTCCTATTAGTCACCCCAAACTGTTCCAGAACAATCGAATTCGCCCTCCACTTCAATTGGAATCCTTGGAACAAACCGGTGGTCGTGTGAGGTAGGTAAGCTCTAGTCCATTCGAAATTACCAATTACTAGGTACCCAAAAATGCAAAAGCGTAGAACTGATTTCCAATAAAAAAAAAATCAGTTCCCAATATTCGGAACAGATGTTACGTTAGCCACAATATGTACTATGAATGATTTGTCAAAATGGCAAATATCTATATTAAACCTTCAAAAATTACCATGCGGTATATCCAAAATTCTAATATTACAAGCTAGAAAAAAAAAGAAAATGCTAATCAGCTACAACATTAATTGAAGATAAAGAGAATAATCTTACTCAACTAAACTCCAGCAGTGAAACTTATTTAACTTATAGATCTTACGTACCAAAATCAATTCACTCAGTCCACCTGCCTATCTCGACGTTCAAATCAAGAAGAGGACGATCATCCTTTCGGTTCGACGAAATCATAGTTCACCTGTTTTCATTCTCGGTTTTTTTTCTCCTATTGAAAAACACTTATAGAAAGAAACAACTGCCCGACAACATTGCCACAAAAAAAACTCGTCGAACTTGACAGAATACGAACTCATGATCACGAGTTCAAAGACGACAATGATGGCGCTGTCCCATAGTTCACGATCGACCGTGACTACTGACCCGTCCCACCGTAAGATAACCGAAATAGTTATGAGAAATTGATTATGTTTAAGGAAGTAACGAAAAATTCGTTACATTATTAAAAAAACAAATTCAGGTAACATTACATTGCCTGGTATGAGCCCGAAATCTTTGAAGACAAATTTTTTTATGTAGCAGACATTTCAAGCCACGTTCTATGTTTCATGGAAATATTTGTGGTTATGTGATCTAACATATAAATAATGAATTCAGAAAATAGCCAAAAATTTTTCTTTGATTCAAAAAAAATCCGTAAATATATCTAACCTGCGAAATCTACCTCAATTTGATCAAACAGTGGAATGAAGATGTCAAACCTTTGCTCATGCGCAATGAAATAGCTAATAAAGATAAAGACTTGTCGGTTATACTCAGTCAAAAATGTTTCTTTCATTGAAAAAAAATCCTTAAATATATCTAACCTGCGAAATCTACCTTAATTTGATCAAACAGTGGAATAAAGTGGTCAAACCTTTGCTCATGCGCAATAAAATAGCTGATGAAGATAAAGACTTGTTGGTTATACTCAGTTCATGAGCATGAGAAAGAGATAATGTTCAAAACAGTGGATAAAAGTCATCAAAATACCCGAAAGAAGTGTCTGACGCTCACTTTGTTTAGTTCTGAGTTGAAAATACCTGTTATTCTGTCCTTCGAGTGTTCATGTGAATCCTGGAAGTATTCTTCGGATATTGGTGATTGCAGCTCCATTGCGGAAGGTCCCTTTGTTAATGGCAACGTCACAGATAGAACTTAGGCTGTATTCTGAAGGTGGGTGGTTATATATATATATATATATATATATATATATATATATATATATATATATATATATGATTATATATATTGTTATGATGAGAAATATCAATATAACATAAAAAAAATTAAAAAATATTTAATGATACCTATATATCACATAAATACCTGCTATGATTATTTGCAATTTTTCTATACATTTTGCTTCTCTGGAACCTTGTACCATTTTCTAGTCGACGCATGTCTCAGATGTTCAGCACTTACATTTCTTATTGTCATAAGTATGTTGCCAACAATACATTCAATGAGCACAACCCATAAAAAAAATATAGATATCAAAATTCATGAATGGATCTCAAGTAGACAAAATGGTATTCAAGTTGGAACATCCCGTATGGTAAAATCAAAACAGAAGGAAACATGACAGCGACATGTCAAAAACATTTTGATGGAAATAATAAAATATAAAAAAATTTAATACAGAAAATTGTCAAATATGAATTTTAACAAACTCTGTTTATATTATGTAAGCAATAGAAATGTGAATTGTAAATTAAATCCAAAGAATAGTTAGAATAAGAGGAAGTGACCCAGGAAGTGAGCAAAAAAGAATTTGTGAAAATAAACAAAAAGTGAGGAGAAATAACTAGCTTTGAAAGATGAAAATTGATGTTGAAAGAGAAAGCCGTACCAAGTTTTGAAAAACAATAAATGAGGAAATACAAGAAGAACGGAAGCAAATCAACCATTATACAATATAAACCATATCCAGAGACGGATAGGAATGAAAACTATCAAGGAAAAACCACTCACCTTCAGAATACAGCTTGAGTCCTATCCGTGACGTTGCCATTAACAGAGGGACCTTCCACAGTGAAGCTGCAATCACAAATATCCGAAGAACACGCCCAGGATTCACAAGAACACTCAAGTGACGGAATAACAGGTACTTTTGACCCAGAACTAAACAAAGTGAGCGTATTCGTGTCAGACACTTCTTCCGGGTATTTTGATGACTTTTATCCACTGTTTTGAACATTATTTTTTCTTCATGCTCTTGAACTGAGTATAATCAACAAGTATTTATCCTCATTAGCTATTCCATTGCGCATGACTAAAGGTTCGACAACCTTATTTCTCTGTTTGATTAAATTAAGGTAGATTTTGCAGGTTAGATATATTTAAGGATTTTTTTTCAATAAAAGAAACATTTTGACTGAGTATAACCAACAAAGTCTTTATCTTTATCAGCTATTTTATTGCGCATGAGCAAAGGTTTGATAACTTCATTTCACTGTTTGATTGAATTAAGGTAGATTTCGCAGGTTAGATATATTTAAGGATTTTTTTTTAATAAAGAAACACATTTGACTATCTTTTTAATTTATTATTTATCTGTTTGATCACATAACCACAAATATTTCCATAAAACAGTACCTATGACCTCAAGCAGAGCAACAAGTTGGCACTACTGAATCCTACCTTGAGAAAGGAGAAACATCATTTTCCATAGGCGTACCGACTGCTGGGATAAGGTAGAACAATACAGGTAAAAGAGTATTTGGAAAAGGTTAAAAAATAAAGATAGCCAAATATTCATTACTATAATAGGTATTTTTTTTCCAATAGAAATGAATTATTTAATCTAACAAATCATAACAAATGGCAAGTATTTTATTATGATGACTAGTTATCAATTGAATAGAAAAATAATGATAAAAAATCAAAATATATATATATATATATATAACAAGTGTTCTGACTGACTGATTCTATGAGGGTTTGAGGTTGAATCCACTCCCTGGAACTGTCTGTTAAAACCAAAATTTCTTGAAAACACCTTTTTTTTCTTCTGGAATCTTGCACCTCAGCCGGCAAAATCTATCCCTATGATAAATCAGGTTATATCTTGAAGAGTATAAGTAACAGAAGAATGGAATATTGTATGAGGGTTAAATTCCAGGATTGGGTATAAGATAAGAAGTATTATTTGAATCCAATCCTTGAATACTTGAATCTTTTCCATTCAAGAACCTGTAAAAAAAATCGAAAAAACACTTCCATTTTCATTCAATTCGGAAATAAAGGACCTCGCACCTCATCAATGGTAAATTGGTTTTCGGTGAATTTGCTCGAATTTTTTATATATTGCAGAATTCGTGATGCTGATCAAATGTATCTCCTGCACCACCGCTCTAAATTCAACAGTTTAGATTATATAGGGTGCTAAAGATAACTTTTCCAAAATTTCAAATGGTCATTGTGAAGAGACTTTTTCGATTATATAAACCAAATCGAGTATGCTTCGATTGTTCATACGGCCAATTTGAATACACTTTAGAGAACAATGATTTCTGCACGTACAGACGATATATAGGGTGAGTCCAAAAATAGCAAGTTTTTCAGTGATTTCCAAAAAATTGAGCGATGGAATTTTATTCGTTTTAAGATATTTTGTAGGATACCAATATCAATTGCGATTGATGATATAAGCATCTACTGAATTAAAGTGGCATATCTATCATGTATTTCTCATGAAACTGCACCAGTCCTGCTTATTGATATTTTCAAATGCCTGAAATTCCCGAAAAGTGGGTTACAAACTCGATCGTTCACGGTGATAGTTTACTCTGCATATACATAAAATATACAGGGTGGATCACAAACTAGTATCCTTCACTGATAATTTCCTTGGAGTAGTTATGATTGATATTGATGTCATTAAAGCATTTTCAGAAATACATTCTATTCGACACACATCTGCCGAGAGATTTTGAACAATATTATTAGTGGATAAAACTGTATCTACTACGATATGGTGAAAGAATCTCGAGAAATATTGCAGATAATTAAAACAGAAACATTGATTAACAACAAAATAGGAAACGAAATATGCTCATCTCCCATTAAAAAGACGTACCTATATGGAATGTATAGGTTGCTAATGAAGAACGACGGGAAATCCAGAACCATTCAGATTCAGATGACATTCTGTTGGAAACCTTGGGCTGTTGATTGATGATGTATTATATTACCTACTTCATTATCAAAACTGTGGAATTCCTCAAACAAAAAAACAATATATAACAGGGTACCAATGAACTGAAATGAATGATGACATGAACCACACACAGAATGGGATGATAGAGCCTGAACACCTGATCGACTTGTCCCTATCTATGTTCAGCATCTTCTATATGGATGAGGAGGGCATTTGATGGATACCTTTTATACTGTTCATCACGTGCGTAGCCAAGATACCTGATAACACTGGCCACAAGGGCACAACATCCAAGGGTCCTGCCCCCAGTTTTAATAGTGCAATTATATTGAAATATCACATCGTCAACACTATAAGCCTTCTTCAACATTATATTGGCAAATTCTAGGTTGGAATCTCTCATTCGAATAAGCGGATGGTATTTATTTATTATAGCACCCACTATTTGTAGGAAACATTTCATATTTTTAATGTGTGTATCAATTTTGTGATATTTTTTTACCATTGTCTCCTAATGACCAATCCGTGCCTCAACTATCCATCCAATTTTTGTCATAATTCAGAACGTGTTGGCTTCGTCAGTTAGTAGATGTATTTATCCTTGAGGTAGAACTGAAGGCATTGCAAAATGAATGCCGATATTCTGGAAAAAGGAAGAACATTTCGGTAGCCCCTATCAACAATAAAAATATCACCTGGATGAAGCCATTTCCTCATTTGGTTGACATCTATACTCAATTCATTCTGCAGTATGCGTGCATCATTATTTCCCGAATCTGCGAAATATGGGCTTTGAATATCCGAAATATAACCATCAGTACCCACAATTAGGATTAGTTTGATTAAATGTCTCCCTTTGTGTTAAGAATATGATTGTCGTAATACCCGGATTTTGAAACTTTTGTCGATGTACAAATGAGTACCATCTATAAAAACCATTGAATTTAGTTCATTGGGTTGTGGATTGTACAATTGATTCGCAAAAACACTAACATGTCGTTCTATAAATTAGAAAAAAAAAAGCTGCCTGAGCTGGGGTTTGAACCCACGCTCACTTTCGTAAACCAGCAGCTTAGACCGCTGGACCACTCGGAAGTTATTTTGTTTTGAAACTTATACCAATCTGTTGCTACTTATGCACCACTTCTGCCCAGACAGTCAAAGATTCTTCTTATTTTTGCTGTGAGTACTGATATTTTGAAAACATTTTATTCTGGTACTCTATTGGCCAGGTTTTCTACGGTTCCCTCTTGGACTATAAGCTAGATGAAACAACACGGTGGTTCTTGCGACTTTTTGCAAACGACTCCTAAAATGTGACGTATTATCATGAACTATCAGCTGGCCTGGACCAGGCAACCCAGTGGCAATATGTTTGTTTTTGACTCCCTCAATGGAAATGTTTGGGGTTCCTGATGATGGAGGGTATTCTACGGTGGCAGCTCAGCCAACAAGGGTAGGCTGAATGCGTTTGTCGGAAATGTAAAACAGAGAGATGTCGCACACTTTTCTGCGATGTTAAAGAGTAGGTGTAAGAAATATAATTTTGTTTGGTCCGAGGTATATTCAATTGTTGAATTGATTTTTATTTGTTGCAATTATTCCTGAAAAAGAATATATTTTTCAAGAAATCTTCAACGAAAAAACTCATATCTTGTTGGGAATTATCTCGGTCACAGCTGATCAAATAAAAGTTTATAGACTTAATAGATTAGTTAGAGAGTGACTTTTGAAACGAATACAATAAATTTTAATACAGTGACCGGATGATTTTGCTGAGTCAGCAGTATCGATGAAGTCAAAAGTGAGTTGGCCTGGGCCTTGGGACTCTCGAAGGGTCGCTTTCGAGTACCCCTTCCCGGAATGTCAGGGAAACATTTTGACAGTTCTTGAAGAATAATGAAAATGTCCAACTTCTTCAGTAGTCTTAAGTATTGAATTTCGTACAATTTTTATTATCGCAGAGCGCTTTCGACCTATAAGGTCATCTTCAGTGCTTGCTTGCATAGTAGGCTAGTAGATTTAGACAATCAATTAACATTAATTCCAAAAGTTTTCAAACTTCAATGGTATGTTAGTACATTAATGAAAACAAACTATAAAATTTGGCAGAAGTCTGCGATGAACGGAACATTGTTTCAATTTCAAAAAACGTTTCCATGCTTTGTTTTTTAAATGAAAATTGCAAAAGTCCTGCAAACTAGGCATACCTATAGTAATGGTGTTTTACAACCTGCATTAAGTTTGCAATTTCGTAAAAGTTACGGAACCTAGTTTCTTGGCATTTGTTTGAGTTATTCATTATAATTTGTTTAAAAAAACTGCAAAAGTTCTGCAAAATGGATGAGTGAATGAAAAAAAATTTCAACATATTCACGTACATTTGTAACCAATTCTGAAAAATGCATAATTTATTTATCAATAATTACAAAAGTTTTTTATTGAGGTTGCAAATAAAGCTGATATCGGGCTCAGTGGATATGTAACTTTGCAACCTCATACGAGAAACGGAACCTATTTATCCACTAATATCTTTTTTTGCATTTTTAGAACTGCTCAAATGATTGCAAAAGTTCTGAAAATTGCAATTCAAATTACGACTAGTATTTTACGTGAATCAAGAGATTTGCAACCGTCATTGTTCAACGGCACATTTTCTTATATAATTATTTTTTCTTTATAATTTGGCCATGAATTGTGCAAATACGTTAAAGATGTATATTAGACCTACATATGTCTGCAGTGGTTCGGTTAAATACTTGATTATCCATAGTGTGTATCTGTTATATTTCGAACTGGTTGAGTGAAATTGCATCCGAAGAATGATGCGGTACGTAGTTAACCATTACAAAATTTAAAACCAATTAAAAATCTCAGAAACAATCACTGTTTGCGACTAATCAGCGAAATTAATTTAATCTAATATTTTCGAATGCAACAATCGAAAGAGTACAAAATTTTGCTAAATTCTAGTAAAAGACTATTGGAAGATAATGATTCCAAGGCATTAAAAACGACATGGAATCATTCATTTCAAATTTTCACTTGTCACAACATGACTTTATAGCAATCGACGAGATTTTAAAATGAATAATCGATGCTCTATGAAAGTGAGGATATTAAAACGTTATCGATTGTATATCTCGCAAGTACATAATTTTCATCATCAAACAGAAACGTTGCTGAAAAATAAAGATTTGTGAAATCAATATTATATCTCGAATTTAATTTTCACAGGTATGTATTTCTTGAATTAAATGAAATTATAATTTACATATCCACTCGACTTTCTTATTCAAATTGTTTCGCAAGAAAAATTCTATTGAATCCGAAAGAAGGGCTGAAATGTAATCGACACGTAAGAATCATGTTCTTAATTAATGAAATTTTTTAAAATAAAGTGGGGAAAACATGTTGGTATGTCATTCCATTTCAATTGTGGCTCCAGCACTATTAGATGAATGTGCATTGTTTTTGGTTTGTTATAAAGTTGTCTGTCATGAAAATACAATTGTCAGTCCTCTTTTTATTCTCGTTATAAATCATGTTACTAAACTGCTTTGCATTCATAACTCTGTAAACAAAACACTGTAACGTAACACAGTTGTAGGTTAATCATACTTATATACAACTGTACGAGTATTTCTTGAATCTCTCTATTTTCTCCATTTCTTAATGAATCAAGAAGATTATGAAAATGTGTCGAGATATTCTAAATCCTCCCTCAAACCTACTCAGAGTACTTTTTTATGCAAATTCCTAACTGTAATATGATTTTTTGAATTCATATCGAAAACGTTAGCTTTCAACATTGAATGATTTCACCTACCGTTGACGAGCTTCTTGGTCGATAGTTAACTTGGTAACACAATGAATGTCATTTATCAGGTATATCAAAAACTTCATTATTCAGATAACACATGTGTTGCAAAAATCCCCCACCACTTGGTGAAATGAGTTGTCTGCCCGATTAGCAAAACTTTCGTTTTTTTTGGTAGAGTACAAATACAAACATATTTTTCTTTTGATTTTACCCTCATTTCCGTGTTGCAGACGAGGTTGCAAATTGATGAAAGAATTGTACGTTAGGACATCTCCATTTACAACCATTATCTGAAACTTTTGTAAAAATTCCGATACTTATTTTAATAAAAAAAAATTATGGAAAAAAAATATTTTTCGTTTGCCTCAAGAGGTTGCAAATTAAAACTTGCAACACCCCTTACTTTTGAACCCCAGATTTTAAATTATATGATTCAAATTTAACAAGGTGAAATCACTTTGCCGATAGGCTGCTCAGATGGATA